>CAUYQG010125434.1:0-12869 GCA_963574415.1 Tarsius wallacei | reverse complement strand
GTGGTACTATTTCTAATAGTCCTAATCAAGAAACTACCCAAATGCCCAACAACCATGGGATGGATACATTGATTGTGGTATATCCACATCATGGACTACTATTCAGCAATAAAAATGAATAAGCCGGGCTCGGCGGCTCAGTCTGTAATCCCGCGCCTTGGGAGGCTGAGGTGAGTGGATTGCCTGAGCCCGTGGGTTCGAGACCCACCTGGGCAACTTGGTGAGACCTCATCTCTACAATAAAAATCAAAAAATTAGCCTGTCGTGGTAGCGCGCGCCTGTAGTTCCACTGTAGCTTCAGCTACTTGGAAGGCTGAGGCGGAAGGATCGCCGGAGCCCAGCAGGTCGAGGCTGCGGTGGCCGGGAGCGGCCACTGCACTCCAGTCTGGGTGACAGAGTGAGACTCCAACTCAAAAAAAAAAAGAAAAAAAAAGAAAAAAAAAGTATGCTTGTCTTTTGATTTGATTGGGAAAACAAAGATGGAAACAATTAACTGTGCCCAATCACACCTCTCCATGAAGTGCCCTGTCTGTTTGTAGTTGCTCTGGTGATGTGAGCCTGCTCAGGTCCAAGCAGTGCTGGAGACAGTCTTGAGGAAATAAACGCCAACTCTCTGCTTTTGAGCCATTTATCTATTCCTTTCCGAGTCTTAGCGAAGAGTGAACATTTCAAAATTGACGTGGAGATACACAGGCTTTCTTTCAAAACAATTATTCAAGGGGCAAAACATTTGAGCCTGCAACACAGAACACTTACTCGTTTTTGATGTGTTTAGCTACACACCTCTGTATCCAAATGTGTATTCTGCTAACCACCTCTGTCCCAGGTGGATAAACAGCACCATGCTTGGATGTGGCCCTGCAGGAGAGAATTCATTCATTGACTCATGCATTCATTCATACTATTGTGGGTTACTGGTGACTGTGATATGTTCCCACTGGGAACAAAGGTGTGGAAGAGAGTGAGAAATGAGAGGCCAGCGAACAGGGATCCCTCGATGCAGCACAGCCACTGTGGAATCTAGGTCAAATCTTTTAAGCCAGCTGGGTTTCCTGTCCTTGTCTGTACAGTGGGGTAGTAATGCTTCCCCACTACCTGGTTTTCAGCCCCTTAAGTCTCCCAGAATCTCCTAGGGGTGTTTGCTAAAAATGCAAAGTCTGAAGCTGACCTCAGACCTACTAGAACTCTTCTGTAAGTGATTGTGCTGAGAATGTCAGATGTCATGCTGGGATCTTTTCTGTATTTAAATCCCTAAGTTCTCAATATAATTTGTTATCCGTGAGATGAAGGTGAAGGCAGATGAAACTGTCTCCCACTCTTTGTGTTGGCCCTGCTCTACTGATTTCTGCCTGAGATGTTGCTATGGTTAAACATGAACAAAATTCATGTTTAAACTCATCCCCATTTCAACAAAAGTGTGACCTTTAGGAGGTGATTAGACCTTCAAGACTCTGCCCTAATGAATGGATTAGTTCCTAATAAGAGGGCTTGAGGGGGTGATTTGTCCCTTCTGCCATGTGAGGACACAGTGTTAGACCGCTCTGGAGGATGCTGCAATGGAGAGTCATCTTGGAAGCAGATAGCAGCCCTCACCAGACACTAAACCTGCCGGTACCTTGATCTTGGACTTCCCACTCTCCAAAATTTGAGAAATAAATTTCTGTTATTTTTTAAGTACCCAGTCTCAGATATCTTATTATAGTGGCAGGAGTGAATGAAGATACACTGAAGTTCCGACCCTAGTTCCTGAAATTGTTTCTTTCCTTCAACCATTCATTGACTCATTCTTATGGTGGCAGAGAGGTTGGGGAGCATGTGTGCGTGCAGTTAGATTCAGAGGGAGTGGTATAGGAGTGTCAAGAAGGCTGTGTGGAGGAGGAAGCCCCTCCTCAAGATCAGGATGACTGTCCAATGAGCAGGGGAGGTCTGGAGATAAGTGACTGCTGGTGGTCACTGGTGTCTGGCAACCTGATCTTTGCCTCCTGACACCCCGGAAGTCAGGACACTGAGGCCCAGCCAAGCAGTGCGTGCCTCCATTTCTTCATTTACAAACAGAGGATAATAAAGTCTGACTGTTTTGCCCCATGGGGTGATTTGAAGCTCCAGTGAAACACAACAGGCACATGAAAGGACTTAGACAACCATAAAGTTTATCAGTAGCTGTTTTCCCCACTTCCTGACCTGAGTTGTCTTTGCCCTCAACTCATTTCCCTCGGCCCTAATTAGTGATGGATTAGTGGGTTTTCATTAATGAGGAATCATGGGTTTGGAAATCATGGGTGAGAATGTAAATGTTTTTCCCCATCAAACTTCTCCTCCAGGAAGAACTGTGGGGCCAAGGGCCTTCTGGGGATCTACAGAAACCACAATAGGCACCCCCAGCATGGAACTGTCTCTGTCAAATTAGCCACTGGTATCACCATTTTTTTTTTCTGGCTGTGTATAGCTATGATTTAGGAGATCATTTTTAACTCTCCCAGTCTGCCTGCCTGCCTTGCAGACTTCAAGCGTCAGCAGCAGACACAAAGAAATCAGGCTCACGGAGCCTCTTTAACCAGCTCCCATATTACATGGAGTTAAGTCCCTGTAATAAATCTCTTATATGATCTATCACTGCCTAGTGCTCCTGTTTCTCTGATCTAACTCTGACTGATACAAGCAGGATTCTATTTGCAGTACTAGACCAGGACTGGCTGAGCCTTTCACAGGAAGGGAGCTCTGGGTCTTACCCTTTAGCTGCACCTAGGGTTTCATAGTTTTTACCATTGCCTACCTATTTTATCTCACTTGTGTAGACAGAAGGCGTCACGTTAAGCATGCATCTAATGATCTTCTCTCAATTCTTTGCTGTCTGATTGAACTCTGGGTTGTCTTCCTACTTTCCTGTCTTTATAAATATTTAAATGGCACTGAGGCAGTGACCACTGTGTCTCACTCAGGCATTGACCCTGGCTCACAGCTCTGATGCTCCAGAGGCAACCAAAACCTTGGGTGATCAGCACGTGGCCTAGTATCATACATGGCTTTGTGTTTGCAACTGAGTCCCCTGTGGAATTGCTGGAGACCCTACTGTGTACTTTCGCCTGCTCTCCCATGAGGCTGCCCAGCCCCAGACTCTGGTTGCAGGAAGTTCACTCTCCCAGACCCTTTTGGGGGTGGTCCCAGCATCCTTCCAGGAGGTCTCTCTGAGATCCACTCTTTCTCTTGCATGGCCCTCATCTGGTCCTTGGGCAGCACCCCTCATTGGTGGAAGTGGATCTCATGTCCACCGTGTTCAGTCTTCCTCTCTTTGCCCTGCTGCTGCAAGCTCATAGCCTACAACTCTTTATTGATGGATTGTTCACACGGGCAGCTGACGTCAGCCTGATAGGCCTCCCAAAATCCAGGGCCCATGGAATAAGGTTTCCAATTAACCCTATAGAAGTGGGTCTCTCAGCTTGATATGTAGTGGATCCCACACTTACATCTACCTATTCCCACCTATCCCCGTGAGGGCATCTCATAATTTGAGAGAAATCATTTTCACAAATCCTCCATCTCCCAAGTCTGACCTCTTTATACACTTGATGTGGGTAAATTATCTAACTAATTATTGATCACCTCCTTTAAATATTTGCATTGTTTTATGTAATATGAAATCTATCACCCCTTAGTACCCCAGGAAAAGCATCCCACATAATATCTTGTTCCACAGGATGACACAACTTTGGCAATACACCCCAAGGAGACGATGCACTTCCCCCAGTGTCATAGGTGGAATCTGGACCACAGGGACAAGGGGTATCAGGGTCCTAGGCCGATGAATACAGTGATTAGATTCCTCCGACTTGCTCTAATATCCCTGATTTCAAGCTGACCAAGCTTCCTTACAGTGATAATTTGTCTTGCTGTATATATTTGCCTTCATAGTGGGAGCAGGCTAATCAGCCACCTAATGGTTATATTTCTTGTGGTAAATTAATTCGTCAATATTGTGCCAGGCTCATAGGCACCAGAAAGAGCTGGAAACCCAAGTACCCAGCCTTTCCAGAAGGAGACCTCTCTGTCTCCCAGCCCTGGCCATCCAGCATCCAGTTCTGCAATCTTGTTGCATCCTTCCCCATTCATTTCTTTGGGTGCATTGCCTTCTCAAAACTTTCCTTCAAAGCCATTCACCAGCAGTTTTGTCATCTCTATGACTAAGTTATAAGTGGCTCTGTGATATACTGGGCGCTTTGCCAGACTCCATGATGTTCTAGGACTGTACAGAACTCATGCTTGAGCTTATAAACACTTGATGAAAAGAATCAAATTGGATGCTTCCTATGGCTCTGAGCATAAGAAATATAGTTTTCAGAAATATTCTTGTAAGGTCAGGAAAACAAGAATGCAGAAGAGAACTTGATTTTAATGGATCTTTAAAGCTGGTATCTTCTCACCACCCTCTTCACCACAGAGAAGCCACCATGTTGGATCCCAACTGAGGAAACTGCTCAGCAAAGATTCTCAAATCTAGAAGTGTCTTCACAGTGGTTGGAGAGGTAGAGAGGGGTAGTGAAGAGAAAACAATAGCCACAAACATTTACTAAGAATCTATGCTATGCCTGGCATGGTCTAAGCACCATCCACAAATTCTCTCAAGTAGCTCTCCTTACAACTCTGTGAGGTATTAAGACACAGATGGCAGTCTGGTGACTATTTTTCCTTGGGTCACAGTGGTGGGGCTGAAATTTGAACCAGGTGGTCCTCCTTCTGAGTCTACATTCAGAATCACTATATTGTACCCCAGTGGCTTTGCAGCCTGGGAGGCAGCATTATATAACCTCACCCTGCTACCCACTGGCTCTGTGGTTTGGGGAAAATGAACTTGCTATACCCGAGGCTTGGTTTCTAAACTGAAAATGAGCTTCCTAAAGCTTGGCTTGCTGTGAAGGTGAAAAGAGAGATTAGGATGTGAAGGATTGCTGTGTGGAAGATGCTACTTTACTTCCTCTCTGGAACACCTCCTCTTCCCTCTGTCCCGTCACGGACACAGATATTGTCTAGTGTATTTTGGTAAAAGATAAAAGTGATACATGAACTGGGGTGTATTTCTAAGTGGTGAGCATAATGTGAGGCTGAATCTTCCAAAAGAGGAACAGCCATCTGAAGAGATTCGTTGTTACTGATGCTGTGGGTGGACTAAATGGGAGTTGGGTGTCCAATGGTGACTGTGTGTCCTTGTCTGGGATGGCCAGGGCCACTCTGTTGGGCTTACTGCATGTTGATCTTTCAATTGCTTTCCTCCCTTTTCGCTGATAGCTATACATTTTTCCCTTAAAAATAGCTTTCTATTGACTTTTCTTTTTAAAAAATAATGTATGTTTATTGGGGAAAATTTTAGAAAGCACAGGCAAGCAAAGTCAGAAATTTAAAAGTCATATACACATTAATTTTCTGTTTACTCACCATCTCTCATTTATCAGATTGGATAGGTAATTTTTTATTCTTTCATTTGTTATTATTTGGCTAAATATAGATCTACTTTCCTAGCACCTTTCACACTGCCAATGCCCATGATTCCTACTGATCTTCTGCCCAGATCCTTCTGGTGAGGCACCACGGGCAAAATGGAGTCAGTTGCAGCTCTCATTCCTCAAGCCAGTCCCTCCATCCACAGGTGGCCATGACAGTCAGACATGGGGAGATCCCCCTGCTCTGGCCTCCTTCACGCCCCTGTATTGACTGATGTCCAGTC
Organism: Tarsius wallacei; assembly: GCA_963574415.1. Lineage (NCBI taxonomy): Eukaryota > Metazoa > Chordata > Mammalia > Primates > Tarsiidae > Tarsius > Tarsius wallacei. The sequence goes on along the minus strand of CAUYQG010125434.1, from coordinate 7,153 downwards.
CCATCCAGGCCACCTCCTATGCATCACTCCCTCCTCTTCAATCCTGCCACTTTCTATTCAGGTGCCATCATATCTACCAGGGCTGCTGCAGAAGTTCCCCAACTGCTCTCCTTGCTTCTGTCCCTATCCCCATCTTCTCTTTCTTTCTCTACACGTGAGTCACAGGTCCTTCTAGAGTGCAAATCTAATCAGGTCACTTCTCATGCCAAAAAAGTCACCAATTGTGCCACTTTGCCCACAGGAAGTTCAAAGTCATACTCTTGCCTCCCCTAGCCTTTGCAATTTTGACTCTCTCCTCTTAGACCTACTTGTCAGCCTCAGCCACTCCGAACAGCTTTCTCTGAGCTTAGCATGTCTGCTACCTTTGCCTGGAAAACCCATATTCCACCCTCTTCATTCTTCTTCACCACTCCAGGGGTGGTGGTGAGCCTCTTCATGCACCAGGTCTTAGCATAAATGCCTCTTCCATGATTCCCTCTAGATGAGGTTGGGGGTTTCTGCTCTGCACTCCAGCTCCCCATGTCTCCCACCCCAATACAATAAAATTAATACTAGCATTGTGTCCTTCCTTCCAGTTTACTTTATGGAGTCTCTCTGGGCTGACTTTGAGAGAGGCAGCTCTTAGCCGGGCTCGGTGGCTCAGCCTGTAATCCCTTCGCTTTGGGAGGCTGAGGTGAGCGGATTGCCTGAGCCCGTGGGTGCGAGACCCGCCTGGGCAACTTGGTGAGACCTCATCTCTACAATAAATTAAAAAATCAGCCGGGCATGGTATCGCATGCCTGTAATTCCGGCTACTCGGAAGGCTGAGGCGGAAGGATCGCTGGAGCCCAGCAGGTCGAGGCTGCGGTGGCCAGGAGCAGCCACTGCACTCCAGTCTGGGTGACAGAGTGACACTCCAACTCAAAAAAAAAAAAAGAGAGAGAGAGAGGCAGCTCTTATACTGAGCAGAACCCAGAGCCCTTCTTCCATTGACCTCTGAACATTGGTGTGCCTGAGACTATGTTCTGAGGACTCTTCTCTTCCTCATCAACACCCTTTTCCCAGGTAATATCATCCTTTTTCATTCTAATTATCCTAGGACTGAAGGGTTTACTGGGACATGGGATTTCAGGGTGATAAAACCGGGAAAGTTCCAGGCAAGCTGGGAGGAGCTAGTCATGCCCAATATCATCCCAGTGTTGGCAATTCCACAAGTCTTCATCTGAAGACCAGCCTCTCCTCTGAGCTTCAGATTTGGGAGTCAAATGCCTAATAGACATTTCCACTCTGATGTGTAGTTGGCATCTCAATTGATGCACGGTGGCTCACACCAAGCTTGCTGTGGTCTACCCGCTGCCTTTCTTTCCATCACTCCTCATCCCACCCTCACCCTCACCCACTAGACCACATCCATCCTCAAACAAGCCCAATATTTTTTCTACCTCAGCACCTTTGTACCTGCCAATTCTTCTGCAGAAAACACTTTCCTCTACATTTCTGGGGTGATCCCTGCTTTTCCTCCCCGTTTCAGCCCATTGGCTACTTCCTCACACAGGCCTTTTCATACCCCAAGTAGTCCCTCTTCCCTGCTATTATTCTCTATCATATCATCTGGTTTAAATCTGTCCTGGCACTTATCACAATCTAAAATTATCTTATTTAAGGCACGGATTACCTGTTTACTGTCACTCTCTTTCCCGCCACCTGCCTTGTCTCACTAGGGTGTGAGCCTGTGAAGGAGGGCATTTTTTTTTTCCAGTCCATCAACAACACTGTCTGGCAGATAGTAGGCTAAAAGTTTGGTTGAAGGAAAGAATGAATACATTCAAATAATAATGTGTTTGAGAGGGAAAACTGAGCAATTTAACAAAAACAAATTTTGTGTTTAACTTTATTACTTGGACTGCAGATTCATTAAAATTTAAAAAAAAGAAATGTAAGATATAAAGTACAAAGCTTTCTATGATGTTTCCAGACATATATTGTTAAAGTTCAACATTTATGCTTCAGGTTTTTTTTTAATGAATAGATTTGTTTTGATTTTTACCATTTTTTGTTTGATAGTTAATTACTTTAATTTTTACTTTATAATATGCCATGGTAACTTTTATATAACTTTTTAATTGCTGCATGATATTCCATCATATACATGAATCTTTATTTAACTAATTCCAATTGCTGGAAAATTAAATTGTTTTCAAATTTTTACTATTATAAACAAGGTTGAGACAAGCATGCTAGTGAATACATCTTTGCATAAATCTCTTGTTATTCTACTATAAGAAATTTGTTGAAATGAAATTAGGAGGCTGTGAAAGTTTTAAAACTTTTGATGCATGCAATCAAATCATAAACCTTAGACCACATTGTAGCCATATGTAGACCTTTCTATGTAAAGGTTAAATCAATTTATATTTACCAAGATACAAGTCTGCACTTCCCCAAACCACCAATATTAAGTTTGGTGAGGTTCTTTTTTTTAAATCTTTGCCAATTTGAATTATACTTTTCTGTTTGATTTTTATTTCTTTGAGAACATGGACCACAGGTTTTGGCTTTACCTTCTGGAAGAGAGAGCAGCATTCTTTCTCTAGAACCTCACATCTGCCAACAGGGAGGAAGTAGTCTAGGTGGTAATGAGGGGTTGATGGGTGGCTCCTGCTGCTCCTCAAATTCAAGATGGTGGAGACAGAGGCACTGAATCCTGTAGAGCCAGAGAGGAATGTTTATTTCAGCTGAATTTTTAACATCATCCCTCACATCTAACACTGTCCTTGGTGTCAGGATAGTTTCTCTGGATCTTTGAGCACTTGCTGTGGGCATGAGGATCTCAGGTCTAACTCTGAGGTCAGGGTAGGTAAAGATTCTTTGCCAAAAGCTTCTGAACATTGACTGACAGCATCTCCATCTTCAGAAGTGGACCAAGCTTTCCCACTGCCACTTTCTCTACGGTCAAGCCAGGTGGATTAGACTGATATGGTCTGGGAGGCAATTTCGGAAGAGGGTAAATAGCCATGCTTCCATTAGGGTGAGGACATGGGCAGGGGTGGGGGGTGGGGGGGGGTGGGTGGTGCGAGACAGCTTTCTCTATCTTTAGTTACCAGTGGACACAAATCTCCTTTGTCATCGTTCAATTTTTGCAACCAAGTGGCTTGCCAGAGGTGCACCACAGTTAAACCTAAAAACCGAGTTTTATAAGAAGCTAACTGACATTTTGCAAGACACTGGGGCTATCTGATGTTGTGTATGGTCCTCTGGGAGATACTGTAGGCTGTTCGTATTGCATTTGCCAAGAGACTCAGCATTTGTGATCTACTATACAAAACACCTACCTTTCCCCTCGCCTAAACTGGAAAGGAGGACAATTTTGTAAAGGCATTTCTTTTCACAAAGCTACAATGTTTTGTTTAATTTGGGTTGTTCGCCATACTTCCTGTTTTAAAATTATAGGGAGTGTGTGGAAATGCAGTCTGTCCATCTTTCCTGAAGCTTGACTTTCTAAATGTTTAATGTTTAACTTCATCAAATCCCTTGCACACCTAAAATTTATTTCCAGAACTGTAGACAGATTTCTTTCTCTCTCTCCTCTGTCATTTTTTTTTTTTTGTCTGGGCATGAAAACATAGTGAGTAGACTGGTTGATCCTGCTTACCCCAAGGAGCAAACTTTCTGTATGAGTCACCACTGTGCCAGTCCAGGGAAGCATTTGAATGGGTTAAGTCACTTACCCATTGTTCATCTTCACAGAGTTTTGAAAAGTACCTGTGACAGACACTGAGTGATTTAAACAGAAGCAGAAAATAGCATGTTTGATCAGGAGATGCCAAAACTTATTTATTTTTTTTAAATTTAGATACTCCATTACCAGCAGAATGTTGAATTAGATATATATTTTAAAAACCATGCTGAGGACAAAAAGATACATCATTTCCTGCCCATTGGCAATGGTTTAATTTGTACAAATTTTAAATGGCCTGTGATTTTAGAAAGTCTCCTCTTCTCCAAAGGAAGTTGTGAAACACCCATGATTGTGCAGCCCACTCCACAGTGACTTTTCTAGGTCACTAATACTTTCATTCACCCAAAATTTATTTAACACCATCTGTACACAGAGCCTGGGCTTATTGTTAAGGAAAAGAAGGTGAAAAAGAAAAAAATGAAATGGAAACCCAGAGGAAACAAGAAGAGTGCTTCTGAAGGCTGGGAAGTCTTCATAGAGGAGGTGACTTTTGAATTGGGTCTTGAAGGAGATGCAGAGGCACAATAATACCTGGAATAGGGGCAGGGTTTTTGTTTGTTTGTTTGTTTTTGCTGTAGAAATATCTCACCCAGCTTTTCTGAGAGGCGATTCATGACTTAGAACCTTTCCTAAGTATGTTGTTAATAGTTTCCCTAGTGGAGAAAAGAGAATGACACCAGAAAAACTCTTCCTATATTTTCCACACCCTTTTCATGTGGACAATAAATATTAAAAAGACATATTGAGTTTAATATTGTTTTGAGTGCTCACTTTTTAATTCTTATGGACTGCCCAGTGTTAACTGTTTTTTCTTAAAGAGAAAGTATATTGCATTTCTTAATTAATATTGTTTGGACAGGATGCATATTATTTTATTGTTAGTTTTCTCTCCAAATGTTTTTTAGCTTTGAACGTTTAAAGAATGGATATTTGTCAATAATGAATGAGAGAGTAATGTGGTTTTATAGAGCACAGGAGTTGTACTTTACATGGAGATTAAAAAACATTCTAGAGATGTCACTTGCCCTCTTGTGTTGGAATAACATTAAGATATGTAGTGGAGTAAGACACTGGGACTTGGGGGAGTGCTTGTTACCACCCTAACACAATAAGGTAGGAGAGTAAGCTGGAGAGATCACGAGGGGCCAGGTGGTGGTGCTGGATTTTATTCTAAGCATAACAGGAAACCACTGGAGGATACTGGCAGCTCTGTGGAAAACTGATTGCAGTAGAGCAAGAACAGAGAATTAGAGACCAGTAAGGACTGGTCCTTCAGTGTTCCAGGTGGTTGGTGGAGGTACTGAGGAGTCAGGATGTGCTTTAAAGGCTAAGGTAACAGATTTGCTGACAGAGTGCATCTGCAGCATGAGACAAGGAGAAGAATTGAGGAAAATGCCTCGGTTTCAGCGTGAAGCAACTGGGCAAGTGGTGCCATTTATGGAGATGTAGAGCATCTATACGTCACAGTATGACTTGTGAGATAAGTTCATTAAGAGCACTGCTCTGGCTGTTAGGTAGGAAAGGTCTCTCTTACACTAGGTTTCCTAGAAGCAGAATCTGAGGTGGGGATTCCTGTGCAAGTGATTTACTGAGGGTGGGCTCCAGGAGAAAGTGATGAGGAATGTGGAATAGGACTAAGCTGGGAAAAGATGTGGTTGCAGCTGAAGTCTTGCCTCAACCTGATCACACTTGAAGACTCTGGGGCGCCAGAAAGTTGTCCCTTCCTAAAGCACAGGGGCTGGACTTTTGTGTTCCTGTATCAGTCAGGCATTGGATAAGCCTGCTCACTCCTTTGAGGGTATCATCTCCCAGACACTTCTGGGCAAGGTGTCTTGTATCAGCACAGGAATCTCTCATTATGGAGGTAAGTCTCCAGAGAAACATACAGACATGGACTATCAGCCACCATCACAGTCCTGGGGGAGGGTGCACTGGCCTGGTGAAGGTTTATTCCAATGCCCACTGGAAGCAAGCAGAAATATGGGGTAGGTGATTAGCGCTCAGAAGAGAAGCCAGGTTTGGAAATGCAAATTTAGGAGATCGGTGATGTATATTATGATATTTAAAGCCGTGAAACTGGCTGTAACCAAATCAGGAGTTAACATGGATAAAAAAAGAAAGAGCTTCAAGAACTGAAACTGTGGGCTACTTGACATTGAGGGGTTTGGAAGAGGAAAAAGAATCGACACAGGGAAGTGACAGGGAGAGGCCCGTAAGTTAGGAGGGAAACCTAGACAGTGAGGTGCCCCAGAACACAGTGGAGAATGTGTTTCTAGAATAAGGGTAGCCACATAGGACAAGGACTGAGAATGGAAGGAAGACTTGACTGGGCAAAAGTAAGATGTCTGGTGACCTCAATGAGAATGACTTGAGTGAAGCAATGTGAACCAAAGCCAGGTTAGATGAAGTTCTGCAGAAAAAACATTCTGAAGTAGGGCAGATTGCATCAACTAGAAGTAGTCTGACATTGTTGGAACAAAGCATGCTGGAGAGAAGGCATGAAAGGCAGGTGGTTATGGGATGAAGGCAGAGAGAGACACAGGCATAAATAACTTTAATTGGAATGTCAAAGAGCTGGGATTTTAGGAATTGGGAAGAAACAACTAAGGGTTTTAAAGAAAGAATAAATGTGATAGGATTTGTATATCTTTCTGGAAATATTCTATGACCTCTTATGTAGGCTTGTGTCTATATTGTATACTGCTTCTAAGTCTATGGAAAATCATTACAAAGGTATGTCTCCATCACTGTGGTTTTTATTATATTTTTCTAAAGCTTAGAAAATATTTCATGTTTCTATACCTTCAGCCAGTTTGGACATTCACTTTCACTTTCTTTCAAAATTTTTAAAGCTAAAGATACTCAATGAGAAAAATTTTAAATTATTAAAAATTTATCCCGTGAGCTTAAAAATCTTTATCATCGTTTTCTTCCTGATGTATCCCAGGAAATTCTTTGTAAAATTGGATAAATGTTATTGTCAGCTGGGCTCGGTGGTTCAGCCTGTAATCCTGCGCTTTGGGAGGCTGAGGTGAGTGGATTGCCTGAGTCCACGGGTTCAAGACCTGCCTGGGCAACTTGGCGAGACCTCATCTCTAATAAATTAAAAAATCAGCCGGGCATGGTAGCGCATGCCTGTAATTCCGGCTACTCGGAAGGCTGAGGCAGAAGGATCGCCGGAGCCCAGCAGATCGAGGCTGCGGTGGCCGGGAGCGGCCACTGCACTCCAGTCTGGGCAACAGAGTGAGACTCCAACTCAAAAAAAAAAAACCCAAAAAAACCCCAAAAAAACATTATTTTCAGATAGCTCTGTGAGTTTGACATGTAGAATTTTACTCAGATTTTGTCCAGCTGAGTTCAAAACATGAACCATAATTTCCTGGAAACACCTGGTTCTCTAATGCTCTCTGGCATGATCTTGATAACTCTTAACTC
>CAUYQG010125433.1:0-21995 GCA_963574415.1 Tarsius wallacei | reverse complement strand
GGTACCTGATCTTAAACCAGGCAAAGTGGGGACCAAAGGGATGCCCAAACTTTACCTGTATTATGACACTTGTATACTTAATCCTGAATTGTACCCCACATCTTTATTTTTAAAAAATTTTCACATACTATTTTATTTTAGATGCAGGGAGTAAACATGTGTATTTGTTACATGGAAATATTGTGTAGTGGTGGGGTCTCAGGTGGCCCATTCCCCAGACAGTGAACATAGTGCCCCATAGGAAGTTTCTGAACCCTAGTGCCCCTCACCCTACCCCACCCCACTTATTAGTGTCCCCAGTGTCTATTATTTCCATCCTTGTGACTGTTTAGCCCCCACATATGAGTGAGAACATGTGTACTCCACGTCTTTAAAATAATAATTTTTTTAAAAAAGAATTAGCAATACTTCAACACAAAAGTTAGAAAAAGAACAATAATCACTTTTTTTGCTTACGGGTTTGGGGTTTGGCTGGACTCAGCTGTGCACATTTTGCAGACAGATGGTGGCGTCTCCCTTCATGTGTCTGAAGCTCCTCAGGAATCTCTCTCTCTCTCTGTCTCTGTCACTTTCTCTGTAATCTCTCACTATGGTCTCCCCACATGGTGGCTTCAGGGTGGCTAAACCTTCTCACATGCCAACTGGACTGAAGGTTCCCAGAACAAATGTCCCAGGAGATCAGCAGAAGCTGCAGGACCTTTCCTGAACTAGCATTTTGGAAGTGACAGTGTCACTCTTTGGCATCTTATTTATTAAGGTAGTCACAAAGTTCTGCCCAGACTCAAAGGAAGTGGTCATAGACTTCACCACTTGATGACAGGAGGGTCAAAGAACTTGCAGACGTGTTTTAAAACCTCCACAGTTGTGGCAGGGTACGTGATAACCAAATAATGGGACCATGGACTCTTGGCATTCCAGTGATGTTTCTAGGTTAAACACCAAAATATAAATTTACAATTTTAACACCTTCGTACATTAGTCATAAGAATGAATCTTAACAGATATATTCAGAGTCTTCATTAGACTTAAAATTGGCAAGGCTTCCAGTGTCAAGACTAGGGATCATTAACTCAGACATAAGGAAGAAACACAACTTCAGCCGGGCTCGGTGACTCAGCATGTAATCCCGCGCTTTGGGAGGCCAAGGTGAGTGGATTGCCTGAGCCCGCGGGTTCAAGACCCGCCTGGGCAACTTGGTGAGACCTCATCTCTACAATAAATCAAAAATTAGCCGGGCGTGGTAGCACTCGCCTGTAGTTCCAGCTACTTGGAAGGCTGAGGCGGAAGGATCGCCGGAACCCAGCAGGTCAAGGCTGCGGTGGCCGGGAGCGTGCAACTGCACTCCAGTCTGGACAACAGAGTGAGATTCCAACTCAAAAAAAAAAAAAAAAAGGAAACACAACTTCCCTTTTAGCATGTTGCCATGCCTGGGAAATGGGGTATTTCCCATCTTATGAACTTAGTTATTTTTTGTTGCTTTTTTTACTTAAGTGAGGAGTATCCCAAAGCATTCAAAATTTCTGCACAAATAAGTGAACTGGTACCCACAGGTCTGGAGAAACCTTTGAAAGCACACGTTAGATGTGTAATGTTACACAGAGAGATTAGGATGGAGACACCATTCCTGGGCTTGGTTCACTAGAGTGTCGAAGCATTTTGCCAGCAGGCAGTGGGTGAACAGAAAGAAGACACTGCCTTTTCTGTCTACTGATTAGCTAACTACTATAGTAAACCCTCAGCTGCCCTGGGTGTACGTTGAGTATGGAAATGTGTCAGGAGACTGCAATCCAGCTCCAGTGGACACAACTAAATCTTTCGTGTGTCCATTATGTTGGGGACCGTTTCCACTCCTCTCTATCACATACTGGGTCTTAGCCTATATGGTGGTTGTAAGGAGAGTCTTTGACTCATTGAGATTGCCCCGAAAGAATGATCTGGATAAAGGGGTGTCTGATTAACTTCGCAGCAACTTGGATGGATTTAGAGTCTATCATACTTAGTGATCCATCACAAAAACAAAGAACTGAGTACCATATGCTCTCATTCATAAGCAGACCATGAACATTTATCCTAATACTATAGGAAAGAGATTGGCAGTAGCAGGAAACTGCCAGGGAAGGGAGCGAGGGATGGGGGCGTGGGGGGCAAAACATCAAGAAGAGTACCTGATCCCAAACCAGGCAAAGTGGGGACCAAAGGGAAGCCCAAAATTCACCTGTACAATGACCACTTATGTACCTAATCCTGAATTGTACCCTGCATCTTTAAAATAAAATAAAATAAAAAGTACCACTGAGCACCTTCCATGTGAGTGGGCAGGAGAAGGCTGGAGGAACAATGTAGGCATGGTTCTGCCTTCAGAACTGTCAGTCATCAAGTTTGGGGAAGACATTTCATAAACGACTAAATCTATAAATAAACAAGATTATTTCAGATAGTGACGTTGTGGTGTAGTGAGAGTAAAAGAGGGATGGTAAGTGTTGGGAATGTTTTTTTAGAGTTTTCTGGGAAGGAAGGTGGAGACTCCTGAGCTGAGGTGGAGACTCCTGAGCTGAGACCTGAAGAATTAGAAGGAGGCTGGCCTGTGACAACCTGGGAGAAGGGCCTTCCTCCACAAGGAACAGCAAGCATGAAGGCCCAGGGATGGGACAGAGGGTGATTAGGAAGCCTGTGGCACTGGAGCATGCTGAGCATAGGAGAGAGGCCGGAGGTGAGGCTGGAGACCTGGAGATCAAGCTGGGCTTGACAAGGAGTCTGGAGTTTATTCTAAGAGGAATTGAGAGATATTGAAAGGTCAGAAGCTGTCGAATTCATGATTGTGTTTAGCTTGGAGAAGAGGAGGCCAAGTGTGAAGATGAATACCCATTTTGAAAAGGCACTTTGGGTCATGTTCTCTTTTCTGTATCGTTTTGTCTCCCCAGTTGAACAGACCTCACGGCGGCAATATTTAGAGATCTCAGATGGATATCACGTGTACTTACATTTTCAATTCACATCAAGATTTTAAACATACTAAATGTAAAATAAAAACTTTAAGCTCTGTATAATTCAAGCACATAGAACCATGTGGTAGTTACTGGTTGATACTGATGACACTTAAGAACTGTGCCATCACAAGAATTGTCCAGGAAAAGGACTGGATACCTTAGGAGATAGAGTTCCCAGTGCTGAGAGTATTGAAGCTGAGTTTGGGGCATCCTTTATTAGCGAGGCTGCAGCAGTGACTTGCAAACCCTGTCGTGTAGTGTAATGTTAGTACTGTTCCACTATGAACTCTAATGGCCTTCTTCCAGGCTTGGGAAGCCACCAAACACTTGCCTGGTGGGCTATGGGGTGACTCAGCATCTTTAGACGTGAACTCAGAGGTGGTAGTCTACTGCTAATTATCTCCTGGTGACCTTATCTCAGGGGACTGGATGCAGTCTGCTTTGGGATTGTGTCACTCATCCAGCTTCTTAGACTACAATCTGAGTTTCTGTACTAGAGTCTCAGTAATGTTGAAAAACTATGTAAATGGAGGCCATTTACTTTTCTTTGGCAGATCCTGATCCCAAAAGAAATCCGGTCAAGGAATTCTTTTGTCCACTCCACAATACCAGAAATCATAGGTCCTAATTCGTCCCACATTAATCCTTGGCCATATGAGTAGAAGTCCTGGATCAGACATGAACACAGTTAGACACTGACTCCATTCACTGAGAATGCCTAGGAGCAGAGCATTAGCTGGAGACTTGTAAAGAGGCCGCAGTTTTGGTTGGGAGGGAAGGCCCAGAAAAGGCTTCCCATTTGAAACACCGAGAGCTTCCCTGATACAGATGAACCAGGTGTGTGGTTGAATGTGGCAGGGTCAGTGAGTGGACTGCTTTAGTTGCTAACTGAATAATGTTGGGTCATAAAATCTTGTATCATTGCTTCCTATCCCACATAGTTTAAATGACACTGGTGAAGTCTTTATTCCACCTTCAGCACCACAGGGATTTCTTTTGGGGGGAGAATAACTTAATAGAGATAAATTCTTCACCCAAGGCTTTTGACTTAGCCTCCCCGATTGAAAGGTGGTATTGATGTCAGGATTTTCTTGCCTCCTAGAATATGAAATCAGTATTCTGAGGGAATATGTCCTTTTTTGGTTAAGATTATGATGACTTGCAGTACTTGACAAAAACTGTAAAATTGGACTCTTTACTTCTCAGTTTCTTCTAGAATGCTCTCCAGGTAAGATATGTAAGTTTAGAAGGAAATGAGTTTAAAAGCGTTCATCTGTATTCTGAGGTACAGTTACGAGTTTATAGAAACTCACCGTATCTTGGGAAAGAGGTCAGTATTCCTCGGAAAACTACCAGAACCTCTCTGGGGAATGCATAGGAGGAAGTGCTGATTAAGTTTAATTAAATGCTATCTATTGTTGAATCTACAGCATTAAATGATCATCCAAGGCACATTGAATGAATCATTGAATTCATTGGCTGGAGCAGGCACCGAGCTGTGCTCTAGGCAGTTATTAAGCAAGGGTTCATGTCAGAAGCACTCACCAATGCAACCTTTTGATAATACACATGTTCCAGTCTAGGACATTTGTAACACTCTTTATTTTGAATTAATTTTAGACTTAGAAAAAGATCACCAAAACAGCATACATAGTTTTTGTATATTGTTCACCCAGCTTTCCCCAAGTAGGTCCTCCTTGCACACTATTGAAATCAGGAGACTAATATTGGCACAATACTATTACTCATCTATAGACCTTATTTAAATTTTGCAAATTGGCCTACAAATGTCCTTTTTTTGATCTAAGATTCTACATTGCACTAAGTAGTTATGTCTCTTTAGTTTCCTGCAATCTATATCCCAAGATATTCTTATGTAGAAGGTTTGGGACAGATTTCAGGGCAGTCTATTTTCCAAATGCTTTATGTGTCCCCCAGTAGGGAATCTATGCTCTGGTATATAAAGAGAAATAATATTAATATTAAAATTATTAATTCAATTAATTAAAATTAAATAAAATTATTGATTAATTAAAATGACGAAAAGCAGGCATGAGAAATAGACATGAAAAGGCCTTGAAGATCATGCCAGGAAGCTTGGGCTGTACCCTGCCAGGGAGAGATCTGAAGCAGAGGAGTCTTATAAAGATTATTCTGTCAGCAGGATGGAAAATAGAGCTGAGAGGTAGGTCTGATTAATTAAATTAATATTAATTTAAAAATAATTAATATTATTAAAAAATCAAAGTATTTTTATGTGCCAGATATTGTTTGTATGAATGCATTTTCCATCCATTTAATTCTCACAATAATCCTTGAAATTAGGTTTTATTATATACATCTTTCAGAAGAGGAAACAGCAGAGAGCTTAAGTCACTTGACCAAGGTTACACACTTGTAAATGTTGGAAGTGGGATTTGAACTCAACCAATCTGGCTCCAGAAGGCATGCAAGATCTTAACTACTGTTTTATACTTCTTCTGGTGGTAAATAGTCTTTCTTAGATTACAAACCTCAAAGCTCTATAGTGTGAAGGACAAGATATGAAACAAATAATTATAGCCTCGCTGTAACATAATTATATTCACAGAGGAGGAAGTCATATTTCTGCCCTAGAGAGACTACCAATTCTCCTCAACTTATGATGGAGTTGCAGACCCATAAACTCATCGTAAGTTGAAAACATCACAAGTCAAAAGTATACTTATTACACCTAATCTACTAAACATCATAACTTAACCTACTCTAAATGTGCTCAGAACACCTACCTTAGCCTGTAGCTGCGCAAAATCATCTAACACAAAACCTATTTTATAGTAGAGTATTGCATATCTCATTTGTTTATTGGATACCATACTGAAAGTGAAAAACAGAATGATTATATGAGGACTCGAAGTATGGTTTCTACCGGACATGTATTACTTTTGCACAATAAGAAAGTCAAAAAATCGTAAGTTGAATTACTAGAAGTTGGGGACTATCCATAGTAAGAGCTTCCCAAAGTAGATAGCAACTCAGCTAGTCAACTTCAGATGAAATGTTTGCCTCATCAGGAAATAAGGGCAATGGGAGAAGGCGCCCCCAAGAGGAAAGAGCAACACGAGAGGGCAGAAGAGAGGGAAAGCGGGCTGCTACACAGGCCGAGTGATGGGAGTGCAGCCAACAAGGCAGTCTTTAGTTCGTTAGAAGGAAGGGTCCATTATAGGAAAACTGGGAGGTAAAGCTAGAAAGGTCAGGGTGAGACTAGGGCAGACTCTCAAATGCCGATTAAGGTGCTCGGACTTTTGATCATTCTAACCTGTATTCTCCACAAAGCTATCCACAAGCAGGACCTGGGGCGGCAGGAGAATTATAAGGGATGAGGCCAGAAAAGCAGGCATGAGAAATAGGAGGCCTTGAAGGTCATGCCAAGGAACTTGGACTGTACTCTACAAGGGAGAGATCTGAAGCAGAGGAGTTTTATAAAGATTATTCTGTCAGCAGGATGGAAAATAGAGTTGAGAGGTGGGTCTGATGAACCCTATTTGCCTGGGTTACATGCCCCCATGTGAGCGATAGATCGCAGTGCCAGAGGAGGCCAGAAATGGAAAACACTCACTCTGAAATGGAAACTCACTGCAGTTGTGTGTTGTCTGTGGGGAGGAGAAGGGAGAGGGAATTAACTTTATGTTAAACCAAAACAATGAATACGACTACCTCCTAGGAATCTGATGGTGAGTCCATTAGCTTTCTTGTAAGGTGCGTGTTAGTTCTGTCACATGGTGTCCTAGTTTGAGTTTCCTCAGAAGTAGATGCAGAGAAAAGACTCCAAACCAAGTGGTTTATTTGAGAGGGGTGGAAGGCACCAGGAGGGACAGTGGGTAATGGGACAGGAAAGAGAATGCGCCCATAGATGGGATGGTGCATCATCCCTCTAGCTACCTCTGTGGCTGTCTGGAGCTTCCTTCCAAGGGGGAATGTTGGATAATTACATAAAACACATTTCTCATGTTTACCTCACCTGAGGGTTGAGGGACTTGGTATATGTGTGCATCAGTTCCTGTCAGTCATTGGTTGAGGGCTGCTCCAGGGGTCTATTAATTCACTGCTCCTGCCCCAGTTCCCTCAGGCTACAGAGAAAGCCCTCAGGCAGAGAGATGCATATGCTTGCCCTTGGATGTTGGTGGGAGTCCACCAAAATGGCAGAGTCCTAAAGAAATGGAGAGGGGCTTTGGCAGGGTCAGCCAAATGTGCCATGTTGAATAAAATAAGATTTACAAGCAAGCACCTAAGAAATATTGAGAAATAACACATTAAAATGATGTATTTTGATCGTTCTGACTCATAAATGTTTACCTTGTTAGTCACAGATTGTAATAAAATTATATAAAGGGCTGGTTTGCACAGTAGTACCTACAAAAATCTTTCATGATAACTCTAAGACCCGAACAAAGGAGAAGGAAGACTCTGAGAGAGATGATACAGTAAGAGTCACTAGAATGGGACAAACTGGCATATCCAAGAGAACTTTAGAGAAGGTCTTGTGAAGGACATGGACATTGATCCAGGATCTAGAATGGTTAGGTTTCTAAGAGACAAAGGTGAAATCCAGGCTGCAACACAGGCCAAGTGACGGGAGTGAGGCCAACAAAGCAGTCTTTGGTTTGATAGAAGAAAAGGTTCAGTGTAGAAAAACTGGGAGGCAAAGCTAGAAAGGTCAGGGTGAGAGTAGGGGAGACACTCAAATGCCAGATTAAGGTGCTCGGACTTGTGTGGCAGGCAATCAGGAGTCGCCTAAAGTTTCTGAGAAGGGGAGGTACTCATGTGGAGCGATACTGATGGAACACTAAGATGGCACTTTTGTATCAGATAAATTTGAGGATAGAGATGCTGAAGGCCAGAACACCTTATGAAGCTACTACATAAGTTCAGGTCATATGAAAGTAGAGTGGCGGTCGGGGGTGGGGGATGGCGGGGGGAATGCAGTGAGAATCAGATACAGAGACTTGCCAAAGAAAAATAAACAGGAAAAGGGTTAGGTTTGGCAGAGGAGGTTTGGCTATGAGTATGGAAAAAAGATTACATCATTAACAGAGAGAAGTCAGGAGAAGGGGCAGATTTGGAGGGGAAGCGGATGAGTTTGGAGTGACAAAGGCTGCATTTGAGCCCCATAAGTCAAATGCTAGATGCTCTGGTGATTTCAAAGATGAATCATACACATATACTCTATCCACAAGAAACACCTGTCTAAGAAGAAAACTAAGACCTATGCTTAAATAAATAACTATAACACGAAGTAGAAAAAGTAAGTGTGAGTCACTAGAGAGGCACAGATGAAAGTGCGCTGAGAATTCAGAGGAGTTGGGGGTGGGGGGGTCCCTTTACCTGCAGGGAATAGGGAAGGCTGCACGGAACATTTTACAGATGGGATCTGACCTGGAAAATAGGATTTGGAGTGGTCAAGAGAAGAGTATTCTAGGTTAGGGGACAATTGATTTTTTTTTTAATGTGTGTTTTGTTGGGAGTTCCCAGTGGATCATTTTGGAGGAGAGCATACATGAAAGGAAGTCATGGGAGATGAAGTTGGATCACTGTCTGGGACCAGGTATAAAGGGCTTCTACTGCTGAGTGAGGAAACGTAAATTTTAATTCATAGCCATGAAGACTTTTGGACTGGAGACCATCATTGTCAGAAGATGGGTTGGAGCAGGGAGACAGAAGACCTAGTCAGGTGATTGCAAGAGGCACAAGATAATGAGGGCTCTACCAGGATGGAGACTAGAAATTGGGAACAGGATCTATTTCAGGAGTGTTCGATGAGTTAGTGAGCCAGAGCATATCCACATGAGATAAACAGCCCACTTCCAATTTCACAGGGTACCTTTGAAGCACAGAGCAAAGTTTTAGCTTTATTTCTGAGGCAAACTCATTAGGGCTGGCCAATCTTGAACATGTCTTGTAGGTTAATTAGTTTAGGTTTCCTTGCTTTCCAAAGCTTTTGTTTTCACAAATATGGCTCTGGACTGTGCTGTAATGCTGCCTCATTCTCAGTGGGAATCTTTAGACCGATCCAAGAGAGGGCTTGGTTGAAGTGCACTGAAATGCATTCATCCAATAATTCTGTAAGTAATTTCAAGTGAGTGTTTACTGTGATGCAACAAAAGTTTACTGCAAATGACCTTGAAGAGAGTTGGAGTGCCGCCCATGTCAACCATGAACAGATGGAAACGTGTGTGCAGATAGCTAGAGTATAATTTATTTTGAAAACTCTTGAAAAATCACGTCTCCTACCAGTGTCAATACAAGTGTCAATGTAGGATCATGCTCTGTGCTGGCATAAGCAATAAGAATCTTATTTTATTCCTGAAAAACAATTTAAAAAATCTATTAATGTGTGTTGTTTTTCTTATAACTTATTGGGAATTTGTGTTTTAATTTTGAACATATAAGTCAAAGAGCAAGACAATCGAGGTTTGCAATTTGAGGTAGTCCTGAGTACTCTTATGATCATTACTAATGCAAAGACAAAATCTTTTGACCAAAAGAGCTCACAGCGTCACCATCACAAGAATCTCTGTGGCTGAATGGATTTTCCCAAAATGGCATAGCAATATTTCTGCTTCCATGTATGCTCCCAGAGCACTGCTGCTCCCCCACAAAGAGATGGTGTCTGTTTTCTCTCTCCTTGAAACTGGGGAATAGTGGAACTTTGCGATTGTCTCAGTTAATAGACTATAGTGGAAGTGGGACTTCCAAAGCTAGGTTGTAAAAGGTGATGTGACTTACACTTGTCTGTCTCTCTCATGACACTCACCTTTAAGACCCAGCCCCTGTATTGTGAAGAAGCCCAGACCACACGGAGAAGCCATGTGTAGTTGTTCCAGCCAACAGCATTAGACAAGCTGACAGCCAGCCTCAACCACCAGACATATAAGTAAGTTAGCCTGCAGCTGATCCAGCTCCCAGCCTCGAGCCATCCCAGCTCCGTTCCAAGTGGAACAGAGGCATGCCATCCCCACCCAGCTCTGCCAAAACTGCAACTTCGTGAGAAAAATAAATGTTGGTATTTTAAGAAGCTGAGTTTTGGGGTAATTTGTTATAGAGCAACAAAAACTGGAAAAGTCCCTTAATGCCGAGGAGAGAAAAGCAGGCTAGCACAAGAGAATGCAGGGCAGCACGGCTTACAATGCCTGAGAGGATGGAGGCATCTGGTACCAAATATCCATTTTCAAATAGGTCCTAGACATAGATCCCAAAAAGAGTGTTACCTAGAGACTCGGGGAGGATAAACAAACTGGAAAAGCAAAAGAAGCTTTTTCCTGTTTTCTTTCTAAGTTGCAAAAGATAAAGGCTTGAAGGTAAAGAATAATCAGTAATTAATGAAAAAAAGGTAACATCTACAAAGGTCCCTCTGGTTTAAAATCTGAATGTAGGCCGGGTTTGGTGGCTCAGCCAGTAATCCCAGCACTTTGGGAGGCTGAGGCAAGTGGATTGCCTGAGCCGCGGGTTCAAGACCCGCCTGGGCAACTTGGTGAGGTCTCATCTCTACAATAAATAAAAAACTGGCTTGGCGTGGTAGCATGCGCCTGTAATTCCGGCTACTTGGAAGGCTGAGGCAGAAGGATCACCAGAGCCCAGCAGGGCGAGGCTGCGGTGGCCGGGAGTGGGCCACTGCACTCCAGTCTGGGCAATGGAGTGAGACTCCAACTCAAATAAATAAATAAAGTAAAATCTGAATGTAATAGGCAGCAAACTGCAGAAGCAAAACCATCACGGCGTGTTCACCTCCACTTCACAGTCAGGGTAGCTCAGGCTAGTAGTTTAGGTAGTTCACTCCATCAGTAAAAAAAAAACTTCAAACTCATACCACCAAAATATGTATTTTATTTGTAAATTATAGTCATATACAACTATACTGAAACAGTATGTACATTTAAAATATATACAAATATTAATAGAATTTCTCATATTTAAACCCTGTCCTACTCTACATTGGATTATCTTGTATCCTACTGTTGTTTAAGACTAATGGTTTAAGAGTTTAGACTTTAAACTTAGATAGAACTTAGTAAAAATCATGACCAGGATACCACATTGCTGTGTGGTTTTGTGTATGCTACTTCACTATTCTGGATTACATCTCACTGTAATTGTTAGGGTAGCTAATATCTGTGCAAATAGACATTATTATATAATGATTGTAAGTCTATAGACACTTATATCTTGCTCAGTTAATAGTCGAGGCAGGTGTTTGTGTAGGCTGGAGGCTCTCTTCCAGGCAGTGACTCAGGGAACTGTTTCTTTCTATCTTAGGTCTCTTTCCAAGGACTTTTATGTCACTTGTTTCTAGTCAGTGGAAGAAGGAACAGAGGATTGAGGAGGCCCTCTCACTTTCTTAAAGGCTCTGCCCAGGAAGTGGGACCTATCACCTCAATTCTGCAGGAGAAAACTTAGTCATATGCCTTGCTACAAGGGATGCTGGGAAGTGCAGTCTGGCTTTCCATGTCTAGCCATGATTCTGTAATTATAGAAGGAGGGAAGGGAAGATTTGATCTCACACTCAATTTACTTCCTTGTAAAATTTCAATATGTTACCCATGAGATTTATTTTGAGGATTAAAAGAAGAATATCCATGTAGACACTTAGACCAGTCCTCAGACATTCAAAGTACTAAATAAGCAGCGGTCCTTCTGAGGATAGGTGAGAAGCAAGGAGCTGGGAAGGGGGTTGATTAAATAAAGCAGCAACTGTCCCTGAAGTGGGGAGGCCTGGATCCTCTGTGTGAGGTAACCAGGTAACTTTGGACAAGTCAATCTAGTTTTCTCACCTATGAAATGAGAATGAATATTGAGCTCGTGAAAGATATGAGTTCCCATATCTTTCCACTGTCTACCTTGCATTATTATCTGCTTATGTTTTGGGCCATCATTAGACTGACTCCCTTGAGGACAGAGACTACATTCTTTTTACCCTTGGCACCCAGTGCTGGGCTGGCTTTCTGCAAAGCTAACATCTTTTCTATTCTGTTTGCTCTATCCTCATCCCAATCTTCAGGCCCATGCTCCATCCATTGTCAGCCATGATGCTGGAAAAATTATTTGATGCCTACCTACCTATCTAATCTACATGTTAAAAGTCCTCATCCCATCTGGGTTCCATTTGATCAAAAAGGTCCGAGGTTGGAACTTTGGGTACTTAATGACTGCAGGATCTTTTAGCAGTGGGAGGTCTTCCTACAGTCCTTTCAATTCTACCACAAAGGCTTTCTCCCTGAGACAGCATGGAAAGTGTGCCCCAGAGAGTCATCAGGCTACCATGAGAAAAGAGGTTAACTTCACTTTTCTTTCTCTTCTAATTTATGTTTATAGTCAAAAATGTTTATTGGTAATCTGGAAGCTGAAGCTCAGGCTTCCCATCTTCCTCCTCCTGTGCCCACAGCCAACACCCTTACTTATACTCTTGTTATGGAGCAATAAAACCATGGCCACAGTGGGGACAAATTCAACACTGCTTACAGTGTCCATATAAGCACACACACGTGACCCTTCTGCATGGATCCAGAATCCACAGGCAGATAGAAAAATTCACAAGACAGAGTACAAATGCTTATGTTATTAGCTGGCACATGATTTCTGTGAGACGCATTTTCCCAAGGGAAATGTCTTATCACAGGCTTATCTCATTGGCAGGGAGCAGGGCTGTAATGAGTAATCTTCTACCATTTACAGAGAGTACACTGACATCAATTATCTTATTTGGACTCATCAGTAATGAAACAGAGGCCTAGAGAGGTTGTGATTTGTCCAGGGTTACACGGTTCAGAGATGACAGAGATAAGGCTGGTACCCAGGTCTTTTGGACGCTTGATCTAGTGTTCTTTCCTGGGCTGAAATCTACTTTAAGATGCAAAACTGTTCAAACCAAACATTTTGCTTTCCTAAGGAAGAACTGATCAATGCTGCAGAAAAATTGTTTAGGTTTGTTGGCAGAACTTTCCTCCCAAATTCTCATCCTAAACACAGCATTTATATAGAGAGAGTCAATTGCCAGGATGATGGTATTTACTGCAAATTATAAATGTTTCCACCTGCTCCCTAACTGTACCTCTGAAATCTACAAGAAGCCTTTGTCATGATTCAGTTACTGACCAAAGTAATGCCTACTCCTGTCCAGACTCTTCCCTATTTCCCTACCCTGCCCCTCCGCTTTTTTTTTTTTAATTTCACGTAGGAAACAGGAAATATGGTTACTGGGTAAAGTCACAAGATAGAAATGCAACATTTGCTACTACATCTTTCATTAAACTCCAAAGTTAAAATAATTCATGCAGATGGCAAGGTCATCAGGGCTCTGCCAGTGTATTTTAGAAGAATCATTTACTACAATTTAGATGACAGGCTAAATGTCAACTCTAATAAGGTAAAAATTCTTACAGTGGAAAACTGTGTGTATGTGTTTCTAACTACAAACTTTGAGGGCCCACTGTGCATTGCCTTATTTAGAGATCATTTTTATTTTGTTTTCTGCATAATGAATAGGCTCAATTCCAATCTCAAAGGCAAATGCATATGGAGATATACAGAATAAAAGGGGGTGAGAGGGAGAAGCAATTAAAAACCCAACCGTATCTCTCTCAGCAAAATGAATAATTAAATTTCGAATTTGTCTTCTAACAAAAAATGGTAATATGGCAGACTTTGAGAGAAGTGTGACCATGGCATGTTAATGATGGATTAAAGGAAAGATTCCATCATTCTATTATTGTCATGTGAAGCTGAATGTGAGAGGAAAAAAAAGGACAAGCTTAGGGAAGTAGTGTGTCCCAGGAGATTCAGGTATACTGTAGTTTTGTGATCTTACTTTGCCATTGAGTTCCATTTGGCCTATGGCAAAATGTCATTCTGTTTCACTTTCACCTCTTTTTTTCTGTCTCCATTGCCCTTCACAGCCCTCTATGATCAAGATTAGACTGGTTAAATTCAGGCCTGCTTAAAAACTTTGACCTATCCCTTGATGCCAACAAATTAATAGTTTAGGAAATAAGGAACTCAGAATGCTAGTTTTCATATTAGTAGCTAACTGGATGAGTCATAACAGAACTATTCATAGTAACCCCAAACCGGAAACTACCCAAATGCTCATCAACAGAAGAACATTCTAGCATATTCATCCAAAGGAATACTAGGTACCTGTGAGAATGAATGATCTACAACTTCTAGCTACATTATGAATGAATAATAACTGGTGTTGAACCAGTGGAACTAGGCCCAAAAGAAAATCTACCATGGGACTTTACTGATTGATAGACACAGAAAACAAAAACAGGAAAAACAAATCTCTTTTGTTAGAAGCAAGGGTTGAATTTATCCCTGCAGGCTAGTAGTGACCAAAAGGGAGCACAAGGGAGGCTTCCTAGGTGCAGGTAGTATTTTATTTTGGGATTTTCTGGTTACAATGGTATATTCAGTTTGTAAAATTCAATAAGCTGTTCACTTCAGTGTCCTTTTTGTACCTATATTTCAGTTACAAATACAAATACTTCACTGGATGGATGTCTAAATGGTAACTTTTACAAAGAGACTCAGAAAATTGTAACCCCAGATGGAATGAATCTGTCCAAGAAAAAGAGGTGAGCAGCCAAAAATTATAAAAGTGCAGTCCTGGTCTTTCCTGTCTCCTCTCCTTTTCCCTCTCTCGCTGCTCTGGAGTCTCCTGTTCACTGAAGCACAATCTCCTCTTTCCTCTCCAACCCATCCTTGAGTTTCAAGCCCCGTGGCTCTCGGGGCGGCTCCCCTGCCTCTCTCCTGCTTTTCCAGGCCTGTCTCTTTCTGGTTAAACTCACTCTCCTTCTTCTAATTTGGTAGTCATAACACTTCTTTGTGCTTCTTCTTTATTAAAATAAGATATACTAAGCCATTATAAAAAGCCTTTGGTGGAAAACATTCTGAAGGTCTCAGAAGAAAAGTTGTGACGCAAAGAGCTCTTTTAAAGGTCTCATCTCATCAGGGGAGGCAACAATGGGGAATGAAATAGCCTTCTTGTGCAGAAATTGTTTGCATCTTATTTGATATAAAGTAGAGAAGAAAAGAGTTTGCTCATGAATTTTGGTTGAAAGAAGATAACTACTAAGTATAGTAAGTGCGATGGTTAAGTTTAGGTGTTGACTTGGCTAGATGAAAGAATACCTAGAGAGCTGGTAAAGGATTAATTCTGGGTGTGTCTGTGAGGGTGTTTCCAGAGAAAACAGTTACCTTCTAATTGCTCTGTCTGCCACAAGTCTAACCTGTCACATATTTATCTTCTACAACGGGATCACAGCAATATGGGATCTTGATCCAACTCCCCAGGAGCCCTCACCCTGTACTCTGAGTCATCTACTGGCCTAAGCCCAACCGGACACACCAAAGTCTCCCTACCTTACAGGTTTACCTTTATCACTCTCCTCCATCTTGGAACCCATTGCCTTTCTGTCCGGAACCTCCTGTCTTCTGGAACTGCTGCTTTCACATATCTACATGGTTACCATGCAAGCTGTGGTGTGTCCATGTAACTTTGGCTGTAGTTGATTGGTTATGGTCAAATAGAGACCAATTATGCTCCCTTTCCTGGATCTATATTCCCTACTACAGTTAGTTGGTCCAGAAGTGAGAACATTATGATGTTTTTTCAGAATATTTTAGATTGAAATGGAGAAGAAGAAATAAGCCTTTTTCAGGAGTTGAAGCTATTGGGTTAAAATTGTAAGAACCTTGGCAGCCATGTTTTCTGACATCTGGAACAGAAAACATTAGGAGAAAGAGGAGGTAGAAAGGAAAGAGAGAAAAATGAGGGAGAGAGAAAGACAGATATCAGAAGAAAGCAGAGCCAAAAGGTCCTGACAATGTTCAAGTTCTTGGTAACATCCATGTCTGAAGGCCTGCGGCTTCCTTGGAGTCCATAAGAAAGCCCAGTATCCTTAGCATAAACTGCGGTTACTTCTAACCAAGAGTCTCACTACCTCTAAAATGAACAAATTGCTTTTGGTTCCTCACATATATGGTCCAATGATGTGTTGGTAAATTGGCTCTCCAAAAAATGAAGAATGTCCTTATTTTGTAGCCTTTGCTAACTTCCATAGTATAAATATTCCAACTATGCCCAATTTCGAGCTACCAGAGATTTAACAACTGGAAATTCCTGAGTACATAACACCTCTTCCAGGAAGCCTTCTCCAACACTCCCTCCTTATTCCCTTAGATCCCTTTGTTTGTCACTATAGTAGTACTCATCACATTAAGCTGGATGTATGTAAAGACTGTGCCCCTCCAGGCTACCAGGGCCATGTCCATCATCTCTGTAGCCCATGTGCTTGCCGTCCAGGACTGATTTAGAAAGAGCTGGGATGGCTCTGGGTGCTGTTTGGCAGAAGATCCCTGGCTGAGACACTGCAGTAGGAACCTCAGTAACTCTTATGGACAGCTGGAAGTATGGAGGCTCAACTAGCTTCAGCCCTATATAATGCTTCAGTTCAGGACAGCCCTGCTGACGTTAATGAATCCAGTAAATAAATAGTTATCAGATGGAGCGTGGCTAGTCTCCTTGGAAATTGGCCAAAGTCACAATATAAGTAGCACCAGATGAGACGCGTATCCACATATCCAAAAATCAGCCTTTGTGGCTAAATATGAAGAATAAAAGAAGTAAGACCTACATACCTTCAAGGACTACCTGCAGTCCCACCTCGTCCATGAGGTCAAGTCAAGCTGCTCTGATTTATAGAGGCTCTGTTTTTTAGAGTCTTTGGGCTTTTTAATCTATAGCACCCAGCTGCCAATTAATCATTGATTGATTATTAGTATTTGTTTTAACAAACATACTTGTTTTAACATACATACTTGTTTTACAGACGTAATGCATTTTTTATAAAGCTTAATTTTTGATGTCAGTGCTAAATTTCAGTGATAGGAACCATGGTTGTATCTTTCTATATATAGTATTCCTGGGTATCTGTCAACATGAACTGTAATCAGGTTTTCTTCTTGAATGCTCAGCTGGGATAATGCTGAAGGGCCTCCTCTTTGTGTGGCATGGACAGCTGGGGGCCTGGCGGCCAGGTAACTGAAGAAAGCATTTGATCAGGCTCATTCACGCTTCAGTGTGGCTAAAATTTTCAAAATATAAGTTGGTTTATCCTTCATATCTGAATTGAGTGTCATATGAGACCCCTAAACTGTGCCCAGTGACTGGCTAGATAGAATAATTCTACTGAGAGTGGAATTCCCTTTAGGCTTCACACAGATGTCATGCTATGATAATGTTACTTAACCCCATAGTTCTAGTTCTGAAGAACATTTTAGACAGAGGGGCCCAATGCTCCTTAGTCATGCTAATTATGAAAAATGATCACAACCAGAGACTTCCACCTTAGGTGAGACCTTTGCACATGTGGTCTCTTGTTAAAACCTGCTTAACTGTCTTGCAAAATGGGATTTTATTTTTTAAATTATTTTATTTTATTTTATTTTTTGAGTTGGAGTCTCACTCTCACCCAGACTGGAGTGCAGTGGCCGCTCCCGGCCACCGCAGCCTCGACCTGCTGGGTTCAGGTGATACTTCCGCCTCAGCCTTCCAAGTAGCTGGAACTACAGGCACACGCTACCATGCCCAGCTAATTTTTGATTTATTGTAGAGATGAGGTCTCACCAAGTTGCCCAGGCAGGTCTCAAACCCGCAGCTCAGGCAATCCACTCACCTCAGCCTCCCCAAGAGAGGGATTGCAGGCTGAGCCACCGAGCCTGGCTACAAAATGGGATTTTAATGAGAAGAAAATGAATAAATTCGTGCAGACATTATGGAAAACAGTATGGAGGTTCCTCAAAAAGCTAAAAATAGAGTTATCATATAATCCTGCAATCTTATCCTAGGTATATATCCCAAGAAAATGAAATTAATATATCAAAGAGACATCTGAACTCCCATGTTCATTGCAGTATTATTCACAATAGCCAAGATATGGAATCAATCTAAGTGTCCATCAACAGATGAATGGATAAAGAAAATGTGATATATACATAATGGAAACCATTCAACTTTAAAAAAGAAGGAAATCTTATTTGTGACAACATAAATAAACCTGGAAGGCATTATCTTAAGTGAAATAAAACAGGTACAGAAAGACAAATACCACATGATCTCGCTCGTGTGTGAAAGCTAAAAAAGTTGAATTCATAGAAGCAGAAAGAAGAATGGTGGTTACTAGGGGCTGGGGCCGAGGTTGGGAAGGATGGAGAAAGGGGAGATATTGGTCAAAGGATACGAAGTATCAGTTAGACCGGAGAGATAAGTTCAAGAGATTGACTGTACATCATAGGAACCATAGTTAATAATAATATATTGTATATTTGGAAATTGCTAAGATAGTAGATTTTAAGTGTTCTCATCACACACACAAATGAGTATGTGAAGTGACATGTTAAATAACTTGATTTAGACACTCTGCATTGTACACATCTATCAAAATGTTATATTGTACAACAGTGTAAACCAAAAAGAAAATCCCAAGCTCCAGCCAGCAAGTTGAGTAGACCCTTTCTTGGCCAAGAGGACTCAGGGAAACATGAAAACTGAATTCCTGGCCCTGGTGGGAAGGGAGATGAGATGTACCTCATTAGATCTTCTCCCTTGTGGAGTTTCGGCATAACTGACCAGCATTAACATTAACATAGAGATCATAAGACTAACAAAACAGACTCTTTGTGGCAATAAGACACCAAATTCCAACCTGACTCTGGTATAGCATCACATGACAGGTAGCAGAAATAAATAAAAATATTTTACCTCAAAATGTACCTCTTTGAGATATTTTGAAATGGCCCTACAAAGCTGTATTTTTGGAGAAAATTTACATCTGTAGAGTATCTCCTTTTCTTTATAGGTCTTTCCCAGGTCTAGGAGAAATTAAATGAAAGTCTGACACCTAAAAGATCTGACAAGAAACATTTCTCATCTATTCTAAGATTGCTGCTGGGAGGTCATCTATGTAACAAGAGCCTTGGCTTCCAAAATACCCCTTATCTTAACTCATGTATTTCTTTCTACTGACTTCAAGTCTTTAGACAAAGTTTAACTCTTTCAACCAACTGCCAATAAGACAATCTTTGTATCCACCCAAGAGCTGTAAGTTCCTACTCTGGTATCCAAAGCGCTCTTCATGATGTCATGCCTTTTTGGGTCAAATCAATGTATACCTTGCATGTATTTATTTATGTATTTTCCTGTAACTTCTATCACCCTAAAATGTATAAAACCAAACTGTAGCCTGACCACCTTGGGGTTGCTTTCTCAGGACCTCTTGAGATTGTACCTAGGCCATGATCACTCATATTAAATGTGGGCTTAAAATAAATCTCTTTTAAATATTTTACAGAATTTGACTTTTTTTCCCCAACACCACAAATATATACAATTTTCACTTGATTATTAAAAAAATTTTTTTTAAAAGAGAGAATGACAGAGTGAGTTAGTGGTCATAATCTAAAAGCATTTTCTTGTTGACATGGTTATTTTCCAAAGTGACTAATACCATCTTTACAATTGCATTCCAGTACTAGACTGAAGGTGACCTTCTCTAAAGAATTTATCTACAGATCTTACCTGATCATTGCCTTTCCAGTCTTGTATGATGACTGAAGGGTCACTGTGTTATTACACCCACCCAGCTGAGATGGGGTCCTGGTGGCGAAGGCTTTTGCCTAATGTATCACTGAAGGTCAAACTTATACTTAGAGTTCCATATTGCATTTGTGTCACTTAGGTGAATTGGAAACAAAAATCATGTGTCCAGACTAGTGGTCTTTTCTAGTGGGGATGGTGCCCCTTGCCACGGACATTCCATTGGTGTGGTGGTAAATGAGTCAGGAGCCTTCATCATCATCACACCATCAGACTGCCCAAAAGTGCCCTTACATCCTCCCTCTAAATGCTCTTAAAGGCAGAGGAAACAATTTTCTTTGGTTATAAATCTGTGGTATGAACATAAGCAATGAATGCTACCTCCTTTACCTGTATCTCAGTATTCATTTGTTTAGGCAACATTTATTGAGGGGTATCTAGGTACAGACATATGTGTTAGACTGAGTGTAAATTCAACACAGAGCAAAGCAGAAATAGTCCATTTCTGTGGCATTTAGGCTAGTGAGCAAATATTCACAGAAACACATGTTGAATTCATTGGTTTGTCACTCTTTTCCACCTCAGATTTAACTCTGGGATTAGGGACAGGCCTATTTCATCACTGCATCCCCACCCTCTGCCCAGTGTTTGGAGAAGCCAGTGCTAAGAAGTTGGCTGAAGGAACCATTCTCACTCTGTCTTATGTCAGCTTCTGCAAGGGAAGCTCTTGGGTCCCAGTACCAAGGCTAGCGGTCACTATGGTTGTCCTACCAAGATATGCTCTCTCGATTTGGCTGTTGAAGGAGCAGCCATAAAAAGACATGCAGTTCCTCTCACAACTCAGACCTTTAGCCGTTCCTCTAGGATTGTCACAGCATCTCTCCTAACTGCACTCCAAGGATTGATGACCTCCTGAGTCCTCTCAGCTCACTGCCACAAGGACTTTTCTATTTCCTCCACTGGACTGGGGGTTCAGAGCGCAGGCAGGCACCACTTTTATCTCTGCATCCAAAGGGCGTAGCAGGTGTTGAATACACTTTTGATGGGAGGGCTCATCACCTGTTCCATTCCCACGCTGTTTCCTCAATAAATGACTCAGCACAGACAGTTCGAGAGGCTTGCACAGCAGTGTTCCTCCTACTGCTGTCTGTTGCCTTATATAGGAAAGGGTCCAGCCTATAGCACCAAAGACAAAGGAGCAGAACGGATTTCTCTCAGTTCAACTAGGGTGCCAGAAGGCAGTTGAGCCCCAGCTCATTCCGCTGGCAGCCCAGGGTGCCACTAAGAAGCTTTCTGGAGTGATCCTGATTGCCCAGCACAGTACGGACAGACATTGGGGGTGGTGAACGGCATTATACCTTGGTCTCCAAATGATCTGGGTTTGAATCCTTGTGCTCTCACTTACCAGCTCTGTGCCTGTTATTAGCATCTCTGAGCCTCTGTTTTCTCATCTAAAAAATGGGAATGTTGTTAATACACACTTTTTCTGAGGATCACATGAGTTTAGCTATGTAAAGTATCACCTAAAATGATGCTTTACACACAGCAGATTCTCAAAAATGGTTGTCATGGACTGGTGACATGGTTAATCCTGTGTACTTTGTAGAGATGTGGAGGATTCACATGAATCAAAAAATTTAATTTCTGTCTACTGTTATCTACAGTCTTTATGGATAAATACATTCTAGATACCATGAAATGGAAAAAAACCAATTCCAAAATGACATTAATATTTTAGTTTTTACCCTTTGATAAATCGCTTCACATCCTTAATTCTTGGTTTCTTCATGAGGAAAGTGATGGAGTGCATGATCACTCCAATATGCCAGGATCCTACACATGAGAACATACATCACAGACCTGATGTAGACATTTCCAGCTTCTTACAAACTTGCATTTCACCTATGCAATTATAAATACATATATTAATATATATTAAATACATACAATTTTTTTTGTTTTTTACTGCTTGATGCCTTACTTGACTGGTTTATAAACGAATTTTCGGCCTCTAATGCATCAGTTTCCAGGTTTCTCTTAGGCAACGGAGTCAACATTGCATCTTACTATCATAAGATCCCCATCTAGTGGTAGTATCAGGCAATTGCAAGGCTATAAGTGCCCTTCACCCACCCACCTGAATTCTTGGTCCTTCTCAGGAAAAGTGGGACGGGTATAAATGAAGCGCGCGCCTGTAGTTCCAGCTACTTGGTTTTTTTGTTTGTTTGATTGTTTGAGTTGGAGTCTCACTCTGTTGCCCAGACTGGAGTGCAGTGGCCACGTCCGGCCACTGCAGCCTCGACCCACTGGGCTCCGGCAATCTCCCTTTAAGCCCCTTTCAAAGCATTCATCATCCCCGCCACCTCATCTTTGGGTAA
>CAUYQG010125431.1:0-16304 GCA_963574415.1 Tarsius wallacei | reverse complement strand
ATCAGTGTTTGGCAGGAGGTTACAAGACTATAAACCTAGTTAAGACCAGAATGAATTTTTTTAAACAAGGAAAACTGATTTAAAATTGTTGATTCGGTATAGATGACTGAATCTTCTGAGTCATTGGTAAAATGCCAATGTATTTAACTTTAAGTTGCTTACATAGGTGACACCTGATATTCACAGGCTTTAAAAAGAATGAACCAGGATATAACTTAAGTAATAACTAGCTTTTTCTAAGATCTCAGTTTTTGTAAGTATAAGCAAACTGTTAAAATAAATAAGTTAAATAAATATGAACATAAATATGGGTTAGCTTTTTATGTGATTTAAAATCTTAAATTTTGGAAGCTCATTCCATGTCTGGGTCACTTTCAATTTAAAAAGAATTATAACATGGGAACACATGTTTCTAAAATTATGTCAAAGGCCTCATCTATAAAATGCTAATATCTAACAGTTCAAAATTTCTTGCTTCCTAGGTTTTCACGTAAAGTTAAGCCTTTTTTTTTGCTAATGTGGAGATTATTGAAGAGTGATTTATAAAAGAAGATCAAAAAAACCAGTAAGTAGGAACTTGAGCTATGAAGAAGGTTACGTATATAAAGATGAATTTTTGGTTAAAAAAAGTTACAAAGAAAAGAGAAAAGTATCATATTTTTTATGTAATAAAATTTTTTATATAATAAAGTTTTGTCCTACAGTAAAATAACTGACTATTTAGAAAAGAGGGAAGTACAGGGCAAAACAGGAAAATCCAGGCACATCACAAAATGTTCGGTGTAAGTCATGATTCGGTGTAAGTTCATAAAGGGACATTGATTATGACTTTTTTCTCCAGTTCTAACTGCTGTTATGGCCTGATGTTAAAATATTTTATCTTGAAAGGTTTTCATTGCTGAAAAAACTAAGCTTTAAGAGGATTAAAGTTTTCTATCCATGTAACTTTTGGTATTGCTTTGAAAGTTTATTGCCTAGGTAAAATAAATAACTATTATTTTTACAAGTGATCTGTAATTTTATTTCAGTAAAATGTTCTGAGCCTGTTACATCTCTAGTAAATGTTCTATTAGCTAATTCTTGTGAGGTTAAATTATAGGGTTTTGACTTCTAGGACTGGAAAAAAGCGACTGTTGCAAAATCTCACCAGTCAAGGCCTCATCTTCAGGTCCAGGAAAAGATGACAATAAAAATGAAACTGCTTTTAAAAGGCATAGAGCCAAAAATTATTCAATCTCTCTACACCCAGGGACTATCATGAAAGAGGAGAAGGGTGTGTGAGATTGTAAGGGCTGATTTTTGAGAGATGAAATTAATTCAGAGTTGTCTACAAATTAAGCATTAATGTCAACAACACACTGGTCTAAGCTCCTGTGCCAGAATAATAGGATTTCCTTAAAGCATAGGTCAGTTTTCTAGACTAGAGTTATAAAAGTTACAATAAGTTTATAACAAGATGTTGTTGTATGTTACAGAATAACCAGGCTTTCTTGTCAGTTGCACTTTTAATGGCGACTCTCTGAAAACTTTTGTCATTTATAATTATTGTTTTCAAACTGTAATCAACTATAGGACATGGCTGGGTTCTTTTAACTGACCCCTGTAATGCCAAGTTAAGGGGAGTTGAGTTAAAAACATATCTTATACTGAGGGCAAGCATCTGACCACATATCTGACCATTCCTGGACTTTGACTTAGGCAGCTGACACCTGCCTATAATTAAAAAACAAGAAAACACCTGGAATCTGGCCGGTTTCCAAAACAACAACTAAGAGAAACATCCTTGAGGAACACTGGACCAGGCCACATGAACTCTATATAACTCTCATTTTCA
Organism: Tarsius wallacei; assembly: GCA_963574415.1. Taxonomy (NCBI): domain Eukaryota; kingdom Metazoa; phylum Chordata; class Mammalia; order Primates; family Tarsiidae; genus Tarsius; species Tarsius wallacei. Next base: position 14,470 of record CAUYQG010125431.1, on the reverse strand, counting down.
CACCATCACTATGTTATCTTTATATGTCTCTTGTAAATGCTATGCCCACTACAGAAAAAGGAAAAAAACAAAACAACCAAAAACAACTTCCTGTATCATGACAACTTGCAATATGAATCCTAATCCAGGATGGTTTTTCAAACTAACCTTTAAGCCTGACTCTCTCTTGCCATTAAACAATTGGCTGTAAAATCGGGTCAAACCATGACCTTTCCCCATAATGCAACATCACTGACGTAAAAATTATTGTCACCAAATGGACAATTCTAGAAATATGGTTCCTAGCTCCGTGGGACCTCACCAGGTAAACGGAACAGATAACCCTAGGAATGAACCTTTCTAGCAACATGGGACATCCTGCAGTTTAATAAATATGTAGTCAAAGGGAAAACTGAGAACTGAACTGTGACCTTTCTTTTCTGTAATACCCGAATTCCTAACTAAAAGACTTGGAAGGTCACTGCCTAATAAGGATTTGCCAAAAAGGGTTTTATTAACCTATTACCTTATATACTAAGTTTATTTTCCAACCTGATTCTGACATAGCATGATATAACAGAAAAAAGTCTGCTCAAATGTTCAAATCCAGCAGACCCAATCACCCCATGATAGAACTCATGGATATAATTGACAGTGGGGAATGTTACAGGCTGAAAAGAGGCCATTTTGGTTATATTAGAACAGTTATTAGAAAAGACTTAAAAACTTGTGTTAAACTGAGTTTGCCTAAACACAGAGGCCGTTTGAATCTAAAAGTGAATATTTTCCCCTCGTTCCCCATTCACTGTCCTTGAATCTAATAATTGCTGCTTGTACTGAAGGGAACACAACTATCTTCACTGACCCTCCTGATAAGTGGGAGACACACACAAAGAGGCTGCACATCCCTGGAAAAGCCTCTGCGGGACCTAGATAAGAAATGGGCTCTGCTAAAACTTTCTAAAACCCAAAAATGTGTCTGTTCCCTTAGTCTCTAAATGACAACTGCTTCCTATCATCTCTTTATTAATTTGATGTATGATGCTTAATTATGCCTTGTGAACCAGAACTCCTGGAATAAGAAAAAAACTGTAACCAACTAGAAAACACTCGGCCCCAGATTGTTCAAGGTAATTGTAACTAAGAAGAAAGGAAGGATTGTTGTTATCTGTGCACTAATTTGTGACAGTAACTGTTTGGGGTCTAAACATTCATTAAGACAGAAACTTGGGAGGCCAAGGCAAGTGGATTGCCTGAGTCCGTGGGTTCGAGATCAGCCCGGGCAACTTGGCTAGACCTCGTCTCTACTCCTTACCTCTGACATTTGTACTATGAGTCAACGTGGCCACTGATCCATTTGGAAAGCAATGACCTCATTCATTTAATTAATTAATTAGTTAATTAATTAATTTTTGAGGCCGGGCTTGGTGGCTCAGCCTGTAATCCTACGCTTTGGAGGCCGAGGTGAGTGAATTGCCTGCGGCCGCGGGTTCAAGACCTGCCTGGGCAACTTGCCGAGACTTCATCTCTACAATAAATTAGAAAAAAAAATCAGCCGGGCGTAGTAGCGCGCGCCTGTAATTCTGGCTACTCAGAAGGCTGAGGCGGAAGGATCGCCGGAGCCCAGCAGGTCGAGGCTGCAGTGGCCGGGAGCGGCCACTGCACTCCAGTCTGGGCGACAGAGTGAGACCCCAACTCAAAAAAAAATTAATTAATTTTTGATTAGGGACTCACTCTGTCACTCTAGTTGGAGTGCAGTGGCATAATCACAGCTCATCACAGCCTCAGCTTCCTGTGCTCAGGTGATCCTCCCACCTTAGCTTCCTGGGTAGCTGGGACTAGGCACATGCCACCATGCCCAGCTAATAATAATAATAATTGAGGCAGGGTAGCTAGCACAGGTTAGACATAGAAAAGTTTCTCATAGGTAGGATTTTGGAGGCGTTCAAACATTTTTAAAATTACATTTTACTGCAGGCCAAGTGGCAGCCTATCCCAGCCCTTGGCAAATCCAAAGAAAACTGCTTCCCATGACTAGGACAGCCCAATCTTCCAGTTCATGGTTTAGCATAATAATCAATGGGGATCTTTTGGAGACACAAGTAAACTGAACACAGGTATTTGGTATTGCATTGCTCAGGGTCCAAGTCAGTCCCTGAAGTGGGATCAATTGAAGTCACTTTGATGTTGCTTAAGGTAGGCTTTTTTGCTATACCTCTGAAGGAAGTGGGGCCATAGACATAGATGCTCATAAGGAAATATGTTGTCCATTTGGGACAAATTTTAATCATGGTTCATAAGCTTGTTTCCCTTAGGATCTTCCTGGACCACAGAGAACACAGACATCTCCTCCACCCAGGTGAGCAAGTGCTGCCAAAGGATTGGAGAGAGGGAGGACCCGACCACCAGCTGTGAGAGAAATAGAAGGGACCCATGACTTCCTACTCATCACTACTACTGCATTGAAACTCACAGGCATCAAGTCTTGGATACACGATTCCCGAGTAAAAAGTGTGTGCCTGAACAGAGAGACCCTGTTCCTGGACCAGTGCCACAGCCTCGGTGGACAGTAGAGACGGTACAGGACTTAAAGCTGCTATTTAAGCAAACAAAATACCAGCAGCAAAGGAAAGATGTAAAGAAAGTTGTTGGTATAAAAGTATGGTTTTGGTAAGAAATAATATAAAGGAGAGAGAATAATTTTGTATAGAACAGGATCTTGTATGGTAAATTTTTGTCCCATAATAGAGTGAGAGGTTATTTGGGAACAAGAAAAGTACAGGACAGAAATAAAGGGTTCAAGCATGTTGAAAAATGGTATGACGTCCATCATAAGATGGTATGTTTAAGATTTGTGGGAAAAAAATGTGTGAAAGGAATTCTATTTTTTAAACAATCAAGTTTACAACGAATTTCACTATTTCTGTATTAACCATTAATATCAATCACACTGATGTTAGGTCAGAATGCCATAGTGTCAATGCAACAGTTTTATTTTTTCTCAAAACACTAACCTCTTAATTTTTAGTAACTACATTTTTAAATTTGGTGAAATAGAATGCTTTCAAAATGTAAATATTTTGTGTAAGTTTATTGGTCCATTGGTTAAATATAATTTTTGCTAAATGTTTTAAAGTATAAGACTTTGCTCCTGTAATACTTTTTGTACTTTTCAGTAAACTTATATCTTTAAATTCGAGGTGTTAAAGGGTTATGCCAGATTAATTACATATATCATCAAGTTAGCTGAAATCTAGAATGTGTCATTCAGTGCAAATTGCTAACAACTTTTAAATCTTCTTCCAGAATTCTTATTAAAAAACTTGTGTGCTCATGAGGGTTGCTAATCTAACAGAGAATTGCTAACAGAGCAAGAGTTAATGGCTTAAACTGAGTTAATAAAAGTCAAATAATTGTATAACTTTGTTTAAAGTATTACTAATTATTTTGTTATATTTTTCAGAGTCAAAAGGACATTTTTCTTAGAACAATTTACAGGTTTTTTTTCACACATAAGTAAAGTATGATCTTGTAAGCAAAATTTAAAACATATATCTTTCTCTCTACCTAATCTCTCCAAAATGTTAACACACTATAAGTATTAATTCATAACAGTATGGTTGTTTGCATAAGTTCAGTAAAGGTGTTTTCTTTTGTAACAAAAATGTTATTAGAAACACTGGTTATTTTACCACGGATTTAACGGAATAATATTCAAAACCGACTGCCTTAAAAAATTAAGATTAAGGTTTAATCTATTCTGATATTCCTTATAGGAAAAAAGCTCCAACAAAGCCAATTTTAAAAAGCCTGTATGGCAAATAATCCTGTTACACTTTATATGCAAATAGAATATATGAAGTCTAAAACTTATTTTACATGTAAACTAATCCTACTGTAATATGTCTTTAATAAATGGAAACTAAAAGAAAAATTGTTTCAAAAGAAACCGTGGTATACCCGTTTTAAATTCTCGTTCGTTGTGTTTAAGTTTTATTGTGTTTTTTTAATAATTTAAATTACATCATGAAGTCTTTTCTGGGTGCAAGTCTCCAAGGTAATATTTTCAGGTTTCTCTTCAAATTGTATATAAAATTCACCTGAGTGCCTGGTTCTGATTATAGTCCAGAAAAAAAAAAAAAATCTGTCAGGTGTCCACTGTAGTCTAGAAATACATCAGAAACTCTAAAAGCTAGTTTATAAACTGTTCCAATTTTTTTTTTTTTTTTTTTTTTGAGTTGGAGTCTCACTCTGTCACCCAGAGTGGAGTGCAGTGGCCGCTCCCGGTCACTGCAGCCTCGACCTACTGGGCTCCGGCGATCCTTCTGCCTCAGCCTTCCGAGTAGCCGGAATTACAGGCACGCGCTACCACGCCCGGCTAATTTTTGATTTATTGTAGAGATGAGGTCTCACCAAGTTGCCCAGGCGGGTCTCAAACCCCGCGGGCTCAGGCAATCCACTCACCTCAGCCTCCCAAGGCGCGGGATTACAGGCTGAGCCACCGAGCCCGGCTCTGTTCCAAATTTTAACCCGTTTTTCCTCTGTCTTCACAGAAGTGTCTGAAAGGGTAAACTGAGGCAAGGTGGGCTGGTCCTGTGGGGATAATGCAAGATTGTAACAGAGAGGAAAGTAGAAGGAAGTAAAGTTTATTATTTGCCGTTCACAGATGGAAAGAGGGCCGGCACTCGGGTGAGTGTGGCATGGAAGGCTGGAAACTAGTTGTATTTAAGGTCCCTTAAAGCAAGGGGTGCTTAGAACTGGAGGAGGTCTGGGCCAAAGGAATGTCCAGAGGTGTATTCTTTGGCTTCCATGGTAGTCACATGAATCTAGCATCTTTACAAAACCAGGCATCAACGTCTCATGATGTCAGGTGGTGGACTAGAGGTTGTCATGGTCCCATGATAAAAATATACCAATAAAAACGCCTCCCAGTAGTATTCTGGAGGTCATCACCAGCATTCAATAACAATGTATCCATATGCTTACCTAAAAGATAAATTGTTAGCAAGATTAGACATGCTTAAGGAGTTCTGTGTAATCACCAGTTTCTAAAACTAAAGTATTTTTCTCATTAATAGGGTCAAAGGATGCGTGGGCCACGCAAGCTGTTTGCAGCAAGGGACTGTCAAAGAGTGAAACCCAAGCAAAATGGTTGTGCTGATTCAAAATGGCTTCATTATATTTTAATTTTCTAAGGTTTCCTTTCAGTGTCTTTTATTAAAAAAATCTGTTTATATTCATTATCTATAAGGAACCAGCCCACCTGTAATTCCACCTTTAAAAATAAAACACAGCTATTTTGTGAAATGGTACAGGTAAAATACTTTCTTTAAGGGAGCTATAACCCCCTCTCACCCTTCCCCACTAGTCGACACAGGAAACTGCCCCTCAAGCCTGTTTTAACATTGCAAAACAGGAAGGCTCTGCTGTAAACACCCACCCCCTCCCCAACCCACCCCCAGCTGACTCGCAGAGATGGGAGTGGAAGAGCCCTTCGTCTGCCCTCTTCCCACAAAGCCCCTGCCCCCATCCCCCAGCTCAACTGCTTTTGAAAACCCACTCCTGGCCTGCTTACCCTGCTCGCGTATAAAAGACCCTCCCTGCTTCAAGTTGGGGCTGATGCCACTTTGGTGTCAGCCCAAGCATTTTACCTTAATAAACTCCTTGGCCTGAACATAGACTGTGTGCTCCTTTTCGGCAAAACTTACCCTTTCTTTTAAGGTTTCTTTACCCACTCAACCTCTACTTACAATAAAATAATGAAAATTAAAGTGTATTATTTAAATTATGCTGGTTACCACAGGCATTGTAGCCCTTGTATAAAAGGCAATCAGCCACCTCCTAAATTGTCAAAATGTAAACCTGGCTTCACTTAATTTCTCTACTTGGTGCATAAGGAAAAGTTTCCTTAAGTTACTCCTTTTTTGGGACCCATTGTAATGGTTATAATCCTGCTAATTTTGGATTCATGTCTCTTCCACTGTCTGGTCAAATTAGTTTCTTCCAGAATTTAGCAATTTCATTGCCCACACAATGGTCATGCAAGGATTCCAGCTGGTACCTGCAAATGACGCCTCTGTTGAAGCAGATCTGTTCACCTTAGATCATTCAGGGAGAGATTTCCAATCTCTGGCTAGGCAGGACCACACCCACTGCCAGCTTTGAAGAAGTTACAGAAGACTGAACTTCACCCCTCAGCACCCCATATGATTATGGAATCGAAAATCTCTAAGCAGAGAGTTGAGGCAGGGTAGCTAACACAGGTTAGACAGATATAAATAAATTTCCCATAGGCAGGTTTTAGGAAGAGTTCAGACATTTAAAAAATTACATCGGCTGGACCTGGTGGATCAAGCCTGTAATCCCAGCACTTTGGGAGGTTGAGGTGAGGGGATTGCCTGAACCCAGGACTTCAAGACCAGTCTGGGCAACTTGACAAGACTGCGTCTCTACGGTAAATTTAAAAATCAGCCAGGCGTGGTAGCGCACACCTGTAGTTCCCACTACTAGAAAGACTGAGACTGAAGGATCGCCAGAGCCCAGCAGGCCGACGCTGGGGTAACCGTGAGCATGCCACTGCACCCCAGCCTGGTTGACAGAGTGAGACTCCAACTCAAAAAAATAAAAAAATATGTTTTACTGCAGGCCAAGCTGGCAGCCTACCCCAGTCCCTCAGAAAATCAAAAGAAAACCCCATCAGATGTAAGAATAGGAGAGTTCAACCTTTTGATTCACAGTTTAGCTTAATAATCACTAAGAATCTTTTCAGGTTCTCTGTTGAAGGCAGAAGGCCAAATATCACCCCTTAACCAACCAAAGCCGTAGAAATGATAAGATCACATTTTAGCTCATAAACTTGTGTATTGGAAATGTCTGGTAGGTCTCCTGCAAAAGACAATGTGGTAAGAAAATGACCACTCCTCCCCTGGTCTCTCCCCATCAGAAGCCAAGAGATGAGACAAATTCTGGGGTGACAGTTACCTGGGTTCCACCCTCTTGATCTAGCACAACAATCATTGTGAAGGTGTATCAGGCTACCGTAAAAAGCAAAAGGTGCAGTTTCTCTTACCCATGCCATTTCTTTTCTTTTTCTTTTTTTTGAGTTGGAGGCTCACTCTGTTGCCCAGACTGGAGTGCAGTGGCGGCTCCTGGCCACCGCAGCCTCGACCTGCTGGGCTCCGGTGATCCTTCCGGCTCAGCCTTCCAAGTAGCTGGAACTACACGTGCGAACTACCATACCTGGCTAATTTTTTTGATTTATTGTAGAGATGAGGTCTCACCAAGTTGCCCAGGCGGGTCTCGAACCCGCGGGCTCAGGCAATCCACTCACCTCAGCCTCCCAACGCAAGGGATTACAGGCTGAGCCACCGAGCCCAGCTGCCCATGCCATTTCCGGCATGTTTTTCTTTATTTCCTCTCTTCTTTCTCTAATAAATTTTTTAAAAAACTCTTCTGGCTGCTCTTACATTCATTTTAGGGATGAGACAAAGAATCCACAAGTTTTGCACCACACCCCATGTGGCATCTCCAGGACTTTGTATCTGTGCATCTGTTAGCCTAACTCCCTAAATTCACACACACACACACACACACACACACAGACACACACACACACACCAATGACTGCATTTACTTCTGTCATACTGAAATTAGATGAAAGCCTTTGACTCTTTGACTTTGAGTATACCCACAGAGGTCTTTCCTGAAGTCACCACCCTCTGAGTGGGGTCCTCCTTTCTCTTAATGCACTCATTTTCTAATGGACTATGCTTTGGGGCCTTTATAAGCTCCCATCTCCCCTCAAAGGCAGCCTCTCACAGTGTTAGTTGGTGCACTGATGCTAATGGGTTTCCCCGAGCGGGGAAAGCCTATACTTCAAGGGGTCTGTCCTCCAAAAAATAATTTCTTTTTTTTGGTACCCTCTCATATGTTCAGAGCAACACTTCCAGAATGTTTTCCAAAGCATTTGTACAAATGACACTCCCAACAGTTCTGTGACTGTTCTAGTTATCTGATATCTTCATCAGATCTAGGTATAGCTTATAGTTTTATTTTTACTTAAATTACATTTTAAATTAAAAATTACTGTTTCCTCTGTGTCTTTCACCTACCTGTAGCATTTCTTACAGCCGTTGCAACAAGTTACCAGAAACTTGTTACTTAAAACCACAGAAATTGATTCCTTTCAGTTTAGGAGTCAGAAGTCTATAACCAAGATGTTGGCAAAGCCAAGCTCTATCAGGGGTCTTCAAGGGAGAGTCTGTCTTGCTTTTCCACCTTCTAGGGGCTGCTACATTTCTTGCTAATGCCCCTTCCTCACATCACTCCACCCTCTTGCTTCTGTTGTCTTATCTTTCTCTCTCCCTGTCAAGTCTCCCCCTGTCTTTCATATAAGTACACTTGGGATTCATATAGGGCCCAACCAGATAATCCAGGATCATTTTCCTATTTCAAGGTCCTTAACTTCATCCCATCTGCAAAGTTCTTTTTGCCATAAAAAAAATATAAAGGTCCCAGGAAATATGACATGGATATTTTTGGATGACATTATTCAGCCTACCACACTGCCTATCTTCTGCTGGCCAGATTTGAAGTTTACCCTCCCAAAAGATTTCTGCCACCCTTAGTGAGGCAACAGCATGCCTCAACACCCACTTTATCCATTTATTTCCCCAAATGGACTTACAGACTGGCCCCACCTCTTTCTATCCAGTCTCTTCTTTAGCTGGTAAGGCTGTAGTGGCTAGTCGAAAACTGTACAGCTGATCACCCTATGTAATTTTTAAAATTTTGAATAGCCACATTGAAAATGTAAAAAGAAACAATATCAATTTTGGTGACATATTTCTAGAACCCACCATATTTAAGGCATTATCAGTTTGACATATAATCAAGACAAAAAGTGTTGAGTTATTTTACATTCCTTTTATGTAAATGAACTTTGAAAGCCTATGTGTATTTTATACTTGAAGCACCTCTGAATTTAGACTAGCCACAGTTCAAGTATTCTAAGCCCACACAAGTGAGTACTTATTGTAGTAGACCACATAGCTCTACAAATATGGGTAGAAGGGAGATGGGGAGACTGAGATGGGACTCTGAGATGGAGCCTGGAGAAGGGACCTTTGAGCACGGGGAGGCCAGTGATGAAGTTAGAATCTGGCTGTGTAGACCTGGCCTTGGTCTGGCCAATGTGCCACATTCCATGGCTTGGAGTGGGCAAGAGGCACACAATCAGAGACCCAGGTCCAAGCCCTACCCTTGCTAGCAGATCTTGAGGAAGGCCTAGTGAGGAGCCCTTTGTGAGCTCCTTTCACTAATCTGAGAGATGCTGCCCTCCAGGCTGAATGTACTGAGTCTGGAACCTCCTGCCCAGGGTGGTGGGGTAGATGCCTGGTAATAGTGCACTTCTGTGATAGCTATATTTTATGGCCCTTTCCTCCCCACATTCTGTCTCTGGGCTTCCTGAACTTTCTCTACCAGTTGCCATACTTCCTGACACCTATCCCTTAGTACAGCCTCATCCTGGCCTGCCTGGGGCCCATCTTGAACACTTATTTTTTTTTGACATAGAATTCACATGCCATAAAGTTCACCCTTTTAGAGTATATAATTCAGAGGTTTATAGTATATCACAATTTTTCAAATAATTATTTTTATAAATAATCATTGTACATATTCATGCTGCTAATTTTTTCACATTTTACAATAAATAAATCACAGTTTTTTTTTCCAGATTTCCTGATTAGATCACAGATACTACACTGAATTGGTAGATAAATATTAAACCACACTTACTTGTGCTGGCTGGTGACACATCCTCTTTTTGACCAACTTCTTGTATAAAAATTAAGCCGTTTTGTTTAGTACAAACATTGTTCTCCTTGATTAGAAATGTAGTCAACAGGATTAAGATCACCAATGCTTTAGCCATTGCACATGTCCTTAATTGACCTGGTAGCAATTTTCTTATTGTATTTGTGACAAAATCAGTCATTATATCTACTAAAATTCCCATGGCTATGATCTTTATAAATGAAATGAGTGAATCCATGGAAAACAGAATTTCATAAGACTAAAAATCTTTAAAAATTAAAAATTGGCCTGGTGCAGTGTTTCACAACTATAATCCCAGTACTTTGCGAGGCCGAGGTGAGAGGATTGCCTGAGCCCACGGGTTCAAAACCAGCCTGGGATGGGCAACTTGACAAGACCTCATCTCTACAATAAAAAAAAATAGTCAGGCATGGTGGCACGTGCCTGCAGTTACAGTTACTTGGAAGGTTGAAGTGGAAGGATTACCTGAGTCCAGCAGGTCAAGGCTGCAGTGGCTGTGAGCATGCCACTGCACTCCAGCCTGGGTGACAGAGCAAGACTCTAACTCGAAAAAAAAAATTAAAAATTAAAACAACTGTAATCCCGCACTTTGGGAGGCCGAGATGAGTGAATTGCCTGAGCCCGCGGGTTCAAGACCCGCCTGGACAACTTGGCGAGACCTCATCTCTACAATAAATAAAAAAAATAAGCCAGGCGTGGTAGCGCACACCTGTAGTTCCAGCTACTTGGAAGGCTGAGGCGGAAGGATCGCCGGAGCCCAGCAGGTCGAGGCTGCAGTAACTGGGAGCAGCCACTGCACTCCAGTCTGGGCAACTGAGTGAGACTCCAACTAAAATAATAATAATAATAATAATTAAAACAAAACCTGGTGCAGTGGCTTGCTTCTGTATTTTTTCGTTCTCAGGAGGCTGAGGTAAGAGATTTGAACCTAGGAGCTGGAGGCTGCAGTGACTTGTGATTGCCATACTGCAATTCAGTCTGTGCAACAGTAAGAACTTGTATCAAAACAACCACCAACAAACAAAAAGCAAAAAGCAAAACAAAACACCAAAAAAGGGTAGAAAATAACACCACCACCACAATCTGAGCGATTGACAAAAAAATTAATTTACAAAAAAGAAGCAGGTGGAAAAAACACAATAACTGTTCTGTAGATTTCAGTCTACGTTTTGTTATAACTTCCTCCTCAACAGTTACCAATTTAGGACTCACCTCAAATTTATGTTATTCTGACAGGAAGTGCGGCATGCTGACCAATGAGTGTGGAAGAAAGTAACAGACCCATTTTCATTTAATACATTTTCCAAACAGCTCAGTGGCCAGTTTGGCTCTTAATGCAAATGTTACAAATGGGGAGAGGCAGTGGGACCCTCATGTAGTGCTGGGAGAGTATGAAGAGGAATGGCCAAGGTGACAGATATCACTACGTCCATGGGACAGGGAAAGAAAGGGTTTGTATGAAAGCTGGCAAATATGATGATGGAACATTTAAAGTTCCTCTCATTGTGAATTGTGGCCTGCAACCTGCAAAAATTACTTTTCATGGCAAAAAAGTTTTTGCAAACGTGATAAAGTTAAAGGTCTTCAAGTTGGGAGATGCTCAGCATTATCTAACTAGACATTAATGGAATCACAGACATCCTTCAGGAGGAGGCAGAGAGAAATTTGAGTCCAGAAGAAGCAGCTTGTGTGAATTTGGCTCTGGGACCAAGGGCAATGGGATGTGAAGACATGGACCAAGGAATGATGTGCCCTTCGGAAGTGGGGAAGGGCCAGGGCTCATCACCTCAGCTGCCCTAATTGCCAGCCTTGGGTTCAAACAAATTGAAGAATTCCTTGAAAACACAGCAGTGTGGAGGGTGGCCTTCTACTGGATAAACAGATCCCGGAAGCTGTCAGCATCAAATGGCCTCACTGGGCTCCCCGACCTAGTACCTGCCCTGGCATCCTCCTAAAGGCATACATCTGTGCTCTCATCTCTTAGCTTTCTTTGTTGTGTTCACAGAGTTGGTGTGTGTGTCCTACAGAGAATCCACACACAAGACAAGTTGAGAAATAAAACCTTCTATATGAGTGGTCTTGCTTAGATGCCTACTCTTGTTGGGTCTAGTCTGGATTTTCTAGACTAGTGCTTGTCAGGTTCACTGTTGAAACCACAGGTGGGCAGTGAGGTGTGGCCTGGAAAATGGGGTCTGAGAAGGCCGACTGGGCATGAGAAACTGTCAGTCTTGAGTGGGGATTCAGGGTGTTAGGTGTGATTTGAGATTAAGAGGATCCAGTTGAGCTGGATGAGGACTTTCTTTGGGGAAGGTCTCAGGATGGGGTTGATGACTCTGAGTGGGGGTTCGACCTACCTGTTAAGGGAAGAGCAATTGAGTTACTGGGTGAAGTTGAGGGGCCATTCTTCCAACTTATAGGGTGTGAAGGGAGAGATGTGGACATGAGGGAAGGATAAGTTTCTTGAAGATACATACGAATGCCTTGACATTGAAGTTAGAAGGTAACACCGGACATCCTGGCTGACTGGGACATGGCAAAGTACACATAGGGACCAGGGAGAATATAATTCATTGGAGGTGAGGAAGCCAGAGAGCCAAGAAAGATTGGAAGATGACACACCTTTTGTTCACGGCGTTTGGAAATTCAAGCCAGAAAGTCAATGTGAGTGTGGGACAGTCAGTCCTGGAAAAGGTTCTGGGCTGTGGCCTGGGCAAAGGTGATGAAATCAGGATAGGGTAAGGTTTCCAGGGTGAGTGCCTATTTCCAGTGTCCACCTCCAAGCAGGTTGAGAAGCGCGTAACATGCTGTTAAAGCATGGTGTGGGATCTGAAGTTTATGGTAGCTCTTAGAAACCCTATGGAACAGCACAAATCTGCTCTTGTACTCCAAGACCTATGTGAGGTGAATCCACAGGTCAGTCAGATCTCCAGGGCATGTGTGTCTTCTTGAAGTCACTAAACTCCTCTTGAGTACAAGCCACATAGTAGCCTCAGGACACTGAGTGGGGGAGAGGCAGATGTGGAGGGGATTGAGGGTTGGGATTAATTTGGAGTATGGGGACACGTTATGTTCTTTGCTGGCTGGTCAGAGTGAACATCCAATGACTCCACAGGGGAGAGCCGCAGGATAGGTATCAGAGCAGTGTTAGGTGCAGTGACAGTCTTGACCACCTGACCTTTCACCCAGCATGGACTCCTACCATTATATGATGGATACTGCATTTCTCACCTGGCCTTGGGAGTTCATGAATCTGGTTAGAAGCTACCACTGCCTGGTGAGTGTGGCATGAGGGTGCACCCCTCTCATGCCTCCTTTGATGTTTTTTCTCTTTATAGTTAAGTCTTGAGTCTGGTTCTCAGCTCTACCTGACCTTTAGCTGCAGAAGATGATTCCCTTCAACACTTATTCTTTACTTTCCATTGCTGAGTGATACATCTGAGCCTGTCCTTTTGTCTCTTCAATGCATCAGTAGCACTTGTTAGCACCCAACCAATCCCACCTTCTTACTGCTATCATTTTTCTCACAATGCTCAAACCCAAGGCCAATGAACCTGCTATGCATCTCCTGTAGCTCAGCCCAGTCTTTGCAGCTGAAATATCAGCCTTCTCACATCTGGCATGTGCCCAAAGATCTGTCAGCTCTCCATCTACCAGCTGAGCTAAGATGTCACTGCCAACCTGTGGGGATTCTTCTAAACCCAGAATCTACCCTTGGCGTTCACTTCCTTGGATCACTGACAGTACCAGCTGTTGAGCCACATTCCCTAGAAGGAGAGCATGAGATGTAGGTTCAAGAGATGGACTGAGGAAATGCTCCAAGGGACTGAGTCAGGGCAGCTCAAGGAATCTAACAGAGACCAGGTTTTGCTGGAGACTTACTTCAGCATGGTCCCAGGAAGGCTCTGGGCATACACTGGAGCACAGAGGTGGTCTCACCTTGGTCACCCTTTGATTTCTGTGCCAGTGGGTCTCTGGCTGCTGGCTGGTCTAAGCAAGAGGGATGATAGGAACTACCTGGGCTAATTAACTGCACTTTTAATGAGAACAAACCTCCGCAGGAGACGGCATCTTCAAGGTGGCAATGAACAGCTTGGGGGAAGGCTATCTGAGTAGTACACCAACAGTATCCACTGCCTTGTGTTACTGCCCTTAAAAAAATATTAGAATGTTCCATGGTGAGAAGGTGTATACAATCTTACCTCCAAAAACTGAAGAAACTGACAAGCTGAAGAAAGAGACTGATGAATTTAATTTCTTAGACATAATGGTTTAATAAAAACATATTATTAGAAGTCATGTTTGTGATGGCAGTGAGATGAGATGGTGAATCCCCACACTCTTACCTCCCAGACTCTGGCTTTATGTGATATTGTGAAAATTGTATAGGAGAATTGAAGTTAACCCCTCAGGGAAGGGCAAGAATTTGGCTAAAGGCAGGATTTTCAATACATGGGTGACGGTAGAAATAGCACAGGACTCCTGGAATCAGAAATTAGCTTGGCAGATGAGCATCCAAGATAGAGTTGTTTTATACTGCACACTCCTACTTCCTAATCTAGCTCTCACAATCTCACACACCCTCCTCTTCTGCAATGGTCCCTGAGCCTTTAGAGGGGGGGATTGTGGGTGACATGTTTCATTAATTTGTCTTCTA
>CAUYQG010125429.1:0-14555 GCA_963574415.1 Tarsius wallacei | reverse complement strand
CAAGTGAATCGTCCCCCTTCTGCCCATGGTGGAGAAGGCTCTTCCCTACAACAAAAGCCTCATGGCTCCCATTTCCTTAAAAGGCCAGCCCCACCATGTCAAAATGCATCCTTTCTCAACTGTTGAACAACTTTGCTTCTTAATCACCTCATTCTTTCATACCCCTTTTTGTTCTTTTCTTTATGACATTATGATGAGCACATAAACGGATTGTAAGGTCTTCCATCCTCCCTATGACATGCTCCTCATCTTTGTTTTTTTTATTTTAATTTTAATTTTTAAAAAATGTTTATTATGAAGGTGTGGGGTACATCTCAGGGTTAGGTATATAAACATTGATCATGCAGGTGCCCTTGTTGATGAGGTATGCCCCTCCCTCTCTAGCAGTTTCCCTCAACTGCCAATCACTTTCTTACGGCATTATAATTGTTGATTGCCCTTATTCTAACACGTCTCCACCATGGACTTATCTCCCGTGACCCTATTTCCTCATCTCTCGTTTTCTTAAATCACTTAATCACTTAAATCACTCCAATTAGACTTTTCCCATGGGGCTGCTCCTACCCTTGTCAAAGTCGCAAATGGCTTACATTTTCTCAGGTTCAATGGTTAGTCCTCAGTTTGCATCTTATTTAGGTTTTCAACATCATTTAATTCAGTTGATTATTTTCTCCTCCTGTAAATACTTTCTCTGGCTTCTAAGATACTGATTTCTTCCATTTTTCTTATCTAATCGACCACCCTATTTCAGTTGCCTTTGCTGGGTCTCTTCTGATTTTATGACTTTTAAATGTTGACATGCCGCAGGGCTAAGGTTCAGGTTTCTTGTCTTCCTATCTATATTGATGTCCTAGGACATCTCATCCAGTCCTCTGGCTTAAAAATGCCAGGGGCCAGGCACGGTGGCTCAAGTCTGTAATCCCAGCACTTTGGGAGGCCAAGGTGAGATATTGCCTGAGCCCATGGATTCAAGACCAACCTAGGCAACATGGCGAGACCTCATCTCTATAAAAAATAAAAAACGTAGCCAGACATGGTGGTGCATGCCTGTTAGTTCCAGCTACTTGGAAGGTTGAGGCAGAAAGATTGCTGGAGCCCAGCAGGTCAATGCTAGGGTGGCCGTGAGTGTGCCACTGAACTCCAGCCTGGGCAACGGAGTGCGACTCCAACCCCAAAAAATATATGGTATGTATATGTTGAAGAGTCCAAAATATTTTGGATAACAACCAGAAAGGCATTTATGTGGCAAAGGACTAGCTATATAGAGCACTTTATTGAAGTCCTAGCAATATAAACAATGATGACTGAGTTTGCCCATGATCAGACGATGGAAGCTGCATTGTGACGGCCAACAGACTACCAGTGATTACAAGAAACATCAGTTGTAGATGGCAACTCTATTTTAGCGAGTTGGTAAAGTGTGATAAGAAAATGAGCCTTGGCATCAACAAAATATGGCACATTCTTTTGTTTATGAGGTCTGGAAATTACGTTTGTGAACCTGCCACCATGCACTTAGTTGGTAGTACTGTAAAAATAACTCGATAAGGTTTCATGACCTTGGTGTATCAGTGCTCACAGCTGTGTTCGTGTCAATGTGTGGCAGTGTCTTTCTGAGTGGCATTCATTATTGTTGCTGCCGGTTTTTGTGTGCTGTCGCAAGGATGTGGGAGCTTGAATCAGAGCAAAAATCAAACATTAATTTTCTTGTTAGATTTGGCAAGAGTGAAAGTAAAATCGTGGATATGTTAGTCCACATTTAAGGGGATAATATCATGATGAAAATGGCAATGTACAAATAGATTAAACATTTTTCTGAGGGGCGAGAAAGCATCACTGGAAAAGAGAGGTCAGGACAACCAGTGGCGAGCAGAACTGATGAAAACATTGCAAAAGTTCATTGAATTATGTGTCAAATCATCAGCTGACTGTGAGAAGCATAGCAGAGCAAATAAACATTGATAGAGAAACAGGAAAATCTCAACTGAAAATCTTGGCATGAGAAAGGTGTGTGCAAAGATGGTCCCGACCGAGCTCTTGCATCACAACAATGCACCAGCTCAAACAGCACTGTTTGTGAGGGAGTTTTAACGAGTAAACAGATCACTGTATTTGAACACCCTCCTTGCTCACCTGATCTGGCGCCCCAATGGCTTTTTTCTTTGCCCGAAGATAGAGGAAATATTTAAAGAAAGACATTTTGATGAGATTCAGGACACGAGGGTAATAGGATGACAGCTCTGATGGCCATTCCAAAAAGAGAATTGCAAAATTGCACAGACAGGTGAACTAGGTACGGATGTCAGTGCATAGCTCCCCAAGGGGAGTACTTTGAAGGTAACTGTGGTGATTTTCAGCAGTGTGGTATATGGCACGTCTTCTAGGATGTTTGTGGACTTAATTGTCAAGGCTCATTCTACGTTCCTACTTGCAGGGCTTAGAGACAGCTCAAACTTACCATGCTCCAAACAAAATTCTTAGCGCACTACTCCCCAAACATACTCTTACTCTGGGTCTCCCGGAACCGTATGATATGTATAACCACAGCATATTAAACATACCATGTGTCCAGTTGCCCAGAAAAAACAAGAGAAGGTAATCACCAAGGACATGTTTCAGGTGATATGATGATACAAATTATATGTGGCTTAAGTCAGAGGAAAAGTCAGCCACATTACGATAGTATTGAGCTGATTTTCATTTCCCCATTTCTTTCATACCCAAGTGGAACTAAACCGTAAGTATTGTCAGTTCTTCTTTATGATTAATACATACCTCCCGTCTGTCTGCTTCCCACTCCACTCCACCACGGGCCTCTTTTCAACAGCGTGGTCTCTTGTCCAGAGAGCATTCGGATGGCTCTCCCTGTTTCTGTTCCTGATCACTGTCTTAAAATCTCAACTAAGATCACACACTTTCCAACCCTTCGGTGGTTTACCCCACACCACGACTAAAGCTGAAGTTTTTATGTATGCCCCCAAGACCTCACATGGCCTGGCCTTGTCAATCTATCTCATATCTTATTCCACCCCAGCTACCCCAGCTTTCGTGATCTTCCTCAACCGTGGCAAACTAATTGCATCTTCAGCCTGCAGAGTTTTTGCACTTGCCACTACTACCTTCCTGGAGTACTCAAATACCACCTCCAGGCAAGGGGCTTTTTTCAGTTTTATCCCAATCTCTGCATACATGTCTCATTGGTCAGAGAAACTTTTGTTGACCACTTTATCTCAAATGGCGCCCTCATCCCTCACCAGTTTCCGACTTCTTTCTCTGCTTTATTTTCTAGCAGAAAACTTCTTTTCACTTGGGCTCATGCCACGTATTTCTGTTTTTATTTGTTTGTTATCCTTCAAGACTGTATGCTTCCCAAGGGAAGTCAAGGTTTTGTTCTGTGATCTGTCTTGCTGATGTCCACATCTCTGATATTCAGAACAGGGACTGGCGCAAGATCGGATCTTAGTAGGTGTTTATTTAATGAATAAAAGCACACTGAGCTAGGGGCAGAGGAACCTGGGTCTATATCGTGGCTGACTGCTTTCCATGTTGTAATTATTCCTAATTACTTTGTTTTCTTATCTGGGAAATGGGAAGATAATACTTAGTTCACACAATTTTGGTAAAATTTTTTTTTAAAGATTGTAAATGCTAAGTATTATGTGCAATACAGAACAACTAACAAATGCCGATTTTTAATATTGATCTGTAATTTCTTTATTTATAAAGTGGAAGAGGTAACACTTTCTCTCCACTATTTATTATGCAGGTTGAAAGTACAAGCAAATGAAATAATGAGAGGACATTCAATCCTCACCTATGAAATATGAAGCTTTTTATTTTTCCACACAGGAGGGGTAAAAGTAATCCTTCAGTAATCTGTTTTTTCTTCAAACAATCAAGAGAATAACAGAACGTTACCTTATTATTAATTTTTATTCTAGATAATCATAAAGGACGTGCTTCAGGTGATAATGATGATACAAATTATATTTTGCTGAAGCCAGAGAAAAAGTCAGCCAAAATTGCATAATTTTGAGGCATTACTGTATTTTGTTCTGTTTCCTCATAGCTCTCGGTCCTTAAAAATAAAGAGGCTGGGCATGATGGCTCATGTCTGTAAACCTAGCACTTTGGGAGCATCGCTTGAGGCTAGGAGTTCAAGACCAGCCTGGGCAATATATTTTAAAAGAATAAAAACAATTAGCTGGGCATGGTGGCACACATCTGTGGTCCTAGCTATTTTGGAGGTTAAGATGGAAGGATTTATTGAGTCCAGAAGTTCAAGGCTGCTGTGAGTCACGATTGCAGCACTGTACTCCAGCCTGACTGATAGAACTAGACTTGCCTCCAAAAAAAGTGGGGGAAAAACAACAGCAAAATTCAGACATGTGTATTAAGGTAAAGAAATGTGTGACAACAAAATGACATTTATTGATTTCTAAATATGCCAGGCAGGCGTCCACCCCTTACATCATTCCCTATTAACTTCCTACATTGACTAAATGCCACTGGCCGGGCTCGGTGGCTTAGCCTGTAATCCTGCACTTTGGGAGGCCGAGGTGAGTGGATTGCGTGAGCTCGCGGGTTCGAGACCCGCCTGAGCAACTTGGTGAGACCTATTCTCTACAATAAATAAAAAATTAGCTGGACGTGGTAGTGCACTCCCATAGCTCCAGCTACTTGGAAGGCTGAGTCTGAAGGATCGCTGGAGCCCAGCAGGTCAAGGCTGCGGTGGCCCGGAGCGGCCACTGCACTCCAGTCTGGGCGAAAGAGTGAGACTCCAACTCAAAAAAATAAAATAAAATAAAATAAATGCCATTATTAGAAATGTGTTTTTATTTGAAATTTGAAATACTTTCTGCTTTTACCATTGCAAATAAAATAAAAATATATTATTTTTCCCTTTCTCTCTTCCTTCTTTTCTTTCTTTCTTTCTTTCTTTCTTTCTTTCTTCCTCTCACAGTTAAGTGTTCTGTAGTGATTTGGTCAGAACCAAGAAGTGAGTTTAATTGTTTGGAAAGAGAAAAGTGGATAATTTCTGTTTCTATTTATTTTTACTTCTTTTTGTATCTTTCCTTATTTTTATAATAAATAATTTTAAGTATTATAAAGTATTATATACTTCAAATATATAACATATTAAATATATTATATGTTACTGTATAATGTTCTAAGCTATGAATGCTATTTACCGAACTAACAATTCAGTGGCATATGTATATATTTTAACATTTGTAACTATATAAGCATATACATATGTGTGTGTGTGTGTGTGTGGCATGTGGTCAAAATATTTTTATCAGTCAGCAAAATAAAATCTGAAGTCATTTCTGTTCTCAATAGATTTTTTCCTTCTGCAACAATTAACACTTAAATAATATATAAATAACATAGTGCAAATTTATATGCATAAATCTATATATGCAAATATATATAAGTATATAATTATTTATATAATATATAAATATACAAAGTTATATTTATATATATGAATATATATCTATATCTTAAGTATATATATATATAAATAATATAGTACAAAACTGCTTTGAGTTTCCTGAACACATTACATTGCATGACTCCATACTACTCTGTGTCTGCAACTGTAGCTTCTCTGCCTGGAATCTCTTTTTCTTCTTCACTGTAAACTCTTAGACCAAAGCTTTACGGGATCTCAGCTTCACTGGGAAGTATCTTCTGACTTTTTAAACATTGTTACTGAAATATAATTTATACACCATAAAATCCACACATATAAAGTGTACAATTCAAAGATTTTAGTACATTCATAGAGTTGTGTCCTCATCCCTACTATATAAAAATTCTACAACATTTTGATCACTTCCCAGACTAACCCCATACTTATCAATAGTCACCCTCTGATCTTTTTCATTTGAAAACATACTATTCCCGCAATAATCAAAACAATGTAGTATCAGCCTAAAGATAGACATAAACATATATATCTCAATTAAATATAATTGATGGCTTAGAAACAAACCCTTACTTGATTTTCACCCAGTATACCAAGACAATTAAACAAGGGAAGACAGTCTTTTCAACCAATGGTGGTGGTGTTAACTGAAAATCCACACGCAGAAGAGTAAAGGTGTACCACCACCTCATATCTCACACAAAGATTAATTTAAAATGGATTACAGGTCTACATGTAAACCTATTAGTTTTGTATATATGCCATCAATAAAGTGATGAGACAACCTACAGAATAGAACATATTTGCAAATCTTATATCTGATAAGGAACCGGTATGCAGAATATAAAAGGAACTCATCAGTGCAATAATCAAAAGATAACCCAGTCAGAAATGTGCAAACAATCTAAATAGGCATTTCTGCTAAGAAGCTACAGAAGTGGCAAATAACCCCATGAGAAGATCATTAGCCATTAAGAAAGTGCTAGACTCACAAGCTATCTCCTCATATCCACCAGTGTGGCTATAATCAGAAACACACAATAACAATGGTGGAAAAGGGTGTGCAGAAGCTGGCATACCCTCGGCTGGTGGGAACGTAAATGATGCAGTCACTCTGGAAAAGCCTAAAAGTTCTCCAAAAGGTTAAGTAATAAATGTACCAAACCAACCAACCCATCGTAAGAAAAAACTAAACAAAAAAGTAAAACTAAAATCTTTAGTGAAAAGAATGTGTCTCAAGAAAGTGTGTTTTATTTGTTCTCAGTCTGATTTGTCTCTTACAATTCAAGGTTCTAGGGGTTTTTTTTTCTTTTTTCTTCTTTTTTTTTTAAAAGTCACTATTATTTTAATAAAGCCCAATCAGCTTTGGGAATTCTTTAAAACAAAAACAAAAGCAAATAAACTGGGAGAAGATCTGCACACACACATCCACAAATTTGAAATGGTCACGCCTACATTTCTCAGCGTTTATACACACACACACACACGCACTGGTTCCTAACATCTAGTCAAGGAGCATTTCTTGCTGTCAAATGGTGGCAAAATTGTCCTTCAAACTTTCTCACCACTTTGACTCTCTTGGTGGCATTCCTTCTTTATCCTTCATCATTTTATTCTCTTTCCTCCTTTTTCTTTGACCTGATTCTATTTGTGATAATCACTTATCCTGAATAAATGTCAGAGAACTAGAGTTTTTTTGTTGTCTCCTAAAGCCTGTGTCTGAGTCTGAGCCAGTCGACGGTGCAAAAATTAGAGGGCCAATGCCTCTGCAAGTCAGTCATGTGGACCATGAGCTTGTCTGCTTGTCATAATCACGGCCTTACCTTCCTCACAAGTCTGAGGCTATCTTCAAACACCATTTTGGAGCTCTATGGCACAGAGCTGTCAAGCTGATATTTAACAGAAGCATTCAGAAGAGAAAGGCAGGAATATTCCACTTAGATGTGGCCTTGTGCTCAATTTCCAGCAGGTACACAACTCAAGAACTTCTAAATCTATGGTACATGCAATGTGATTTATTTTTAAGCTTGTGTCAAACAGTATTTGAAAATTTCTATTTGTTCTTATACTTGGAGTGTATGTGTGTGTTTTAAGGGTGAATCTTGGGTAAATTTGCTCAACTATCAGAATCTCAACCCAATACCCAGGCTTAGGTAGGCCAGAGCAATGACTAGTTTCAAAAATTAACAAATCAACAATCACAAAACACATTTGAACTAGCTTTCTCGCTTTCATTTGGCTTATTACAATCATTTTTCTCAGAAGTATAATCTTGAAACCTGGCTAAGGCAGATCCACCTCCTTCCTTAGATTAAAGGGATCACAGTCCTGGCTTTTGGAACCGAGCACAGAGGTGAAATCCTCAACAGAAACACACCACTCGCATTTATCCGCTGCAGTCTGCACCGTGCAGTGGGCTTGTGTGGAGACTGTCAGCTCTGGGTAGACGTGCGCTGACAGAATGATGTATGGACGCCCAGAGTCAGCAGAGCAGCATTCACGGCAAACAGCCAATCCGCCTGTATTTACCAGGATTCTGACACAGACGTCTCTTTCATTTTACTCCACTCTTGCCTTGCACAGATTCCTGCTGTTTGTTTTAGATAAACCCTGTATCAATAAAGGCCTAAACATCTTGGAACGAAAGAAAACAAAACAAAATGCCAGAGGACTTACTGAAAAGGAGAGCTGGCCTCCTAAAGACAGTAAAGTTAATCCACTTAAGAAGCGTAAATATTCACGATTGATATGGAGATCGATTGAAGCAAAATGGATGAAGCTATTATATCTGATCCTGGTGGCGGAGAACATAATATTCTCTCCCATTTATTAGGCAGCTATTGGGGGTCCAGTTTGGTAGTTGGAGCTTTTCGTGCAACGTGAAACATCTCTGTTACCATCACCATTTATCAAGGGTGTCTTATGCACGCAGCCTTGTCCTAGGTATCACTCACCTGCTGTATTTGTGCAAGAACAATCTTTAGTTTACCTACATCACACTGTGCAGCCATCGTTTAATCTGTGTGAGTTATATATATGGCATTCTATTTGATGCTTCACACTTAATATCGTGGTAAAGTAGTCATAACTATAATACTGGGCACTATTTCCTAAATAGTATCGATGTATGTGGCACTGTGCTAAATTCTTTATAAATATGGAAGATGATAATATTGGCTACCATATGACAGACTCCTCTGTTTGCTAGGTGTTGTGCCAGCCTGATTCCAACTAGTGCAATAAACCCTAGAAAGTTTTACAGTCAAGGAAACCGAGGTTTAGAGATGTTAATTGCATTGTCCAAGGTCACACAGCTAATAAGTTCAAGACCTTTCGATTAGATCTGGGTGAGGCTAATTTTGCAGCATGATCAGGCTCCACTCTGCTGCACAGGGTATGTGTGTTTGTGGACTGTGTGTGCGTAGGCATGTGCGTGTGTGTGCACCTAACCAGCCCTGCGCAGCTGTAACAAAGGCTCTTGACAAAATGCTCATAAACTCACAGTTGACCTTTTAAGAATTCACTATAATTACAAGTTATTTAGAACTAAAGGAATCCTTAAAAAACGGAACCTGATTTATTTAAACCATGATTATGGTAATGGGTTTGATTTGGTCTTTAAAAGAATATTTGTAAAACGATTGTTCTCATTCAAGAAAAGGATAGTTTTCTTACCCACCTCATTTATGGAAGTTCTGCAGCCAATAGTATAGTAATCATACCTGTTTGCAGGTAAATAAACCAAAATGAAACAAGAAAGCAAACTGTTTCCACAAATCAAGCCAAGTAAACAGAACTCGCCAGCATCTATAGTAAGAATTAAAATAAGAAAACACAAAAACAAAATCTGTGGTTCCTTTAGGCACTGATGCACTAATCACTACCCTTCTCTTTTGCTGGCTCAAATACATCCAACAACTTCATTATTTACGGTTAACCTGTCTATGATAATTATGGTGTTGGTATTTTGCCCAGTCGTGCATATTAGTACAGTCTCAGTGTTTCTAAATCATGACAAACAAAGCTGCTTCAAAAAGCATATAAGAAATTGAACCCAGTCTATAGCTTTGGTCATAGTTAACATAGGATATAGTTTATAACAGTATTTGTTTTGTTGTATTTCATCTACCCTGACCCTTGGAAAGAATCCCACATTCCATACCCAGTGACTCTCACTCAATGGCCATGCAGTCCGGCACCCTTTCCTGCCCCAGGGAATCCTGAATCTCTCATCTCACATTAGGTCCTACTACCTGAATTACCTAGATGGACTCAAGACACAATAGCAGTGAGGTGAGGGGGAGGGAGGGGATGCTTGCAAGCCAAAGCTATGTTTATTTGCCCTCAAATCACAAGTCATAGGTGTACGTATATGCCTAACCAAGGTTAAAATGAAGAATAATCAGAGTTACTAATGATGTATCTGTAGATTTTAAAATGGTTGAGTCCTATCTTTGGTATTAGGGAGGAAGAAGTTACTGTGTGTAAATGTAGAGCTCAACACTGCTCAACTGTGCTTATCAATGTGGCACATTATTGTATTTATGTATTTATTTCTCATTTTGAAGTCAGTTCCGGAATGATCTAGAATCTGTGAAGGAGAAAATCAAGGGTTAGAGAAATTTTGGAATTGATCAAATCCAGAGAGCAAGTAGGTAGATAAGCATGGATGGCCAAGTCTACTTGTCCCCAAAGATGACATTTCTATCTCAGCACACATTTAGAAACAAATTTAGGAATGTGTAAGTTAGCACAATATATATGTATTTTTACAGATATACACCCTCCTACTCCCCTTTCCTTTCTATAAACCTTATCCTTTACCAGATTCCTCATTTGCTCTAGCAACAATCTAATAATAACTGTTATTTTAAAGAACCGTGTGCCCTCCATCAAAGGACTGTGCAATGGGAAATTACCTTTGCTTAAAAAGAATTGAATCACCAGAAAGAAGTTTTCAGAGGAGAAAGGATCAGAAATTATCTCACATAGATGACCAACCGTCATCTAAGCTTGCATCACCAGTCAAAAGAGGTTCCAAGAAAGCTACTGTTGTCTTTTGCAGTAGAATAAACTCAGTGTTCAACACCAGATGGTGACCGGACCACTTAACTTCCTGCTAATTGCATCACAATTTGGAGAAGTGGCAGATTAAATCCCAAATAAACTCTTTAAGATGACCAAGATAAACGAGAGATGATGAGAAGAGAGACGCCAAGGTGATGGGTATGTGAGTGAGAGTATATAAAGAGAAGAGTTGGAAAAAAAAAAAGTAAGGTATTTAGCCAGTAATAAAGATTTGTGTTGACATGATAATTCTCTTCAAATATGTAGTGGTCTGTACTAAGGAGGAATTGCTGGGTCTCTTATTTTCATTTCTTCTTTGTTTTGTAACCCTAGGAAAAAGGAACTAAGATCTATATGTGGAAATTATTAGGAACTAGATTTTGGCTTAATGGAAGAAAGGACTTTCAAATAATTAAAGTTGTTCCAAAATGGAAAGAACTGCCTGGTGAGGCAGTTCATTCTCCAACACTGGACGTGTGAAATAAGAGGCTACATGGCTACTTACTTGGAACTCATGCATCTAGTTTGAGGGTTAATATAAATGACCTAATCTTTATACTGGCTGTGTGTTCCAAGAATGTTTTAATGTGATCACTATACTCTGAGCTAACACAATTTGGTGGATCTATGGTCAACTTCTCAGCCTTTTAAATTTTTTAGTATTTTGTTATTTGTTATATGCCTTGTTGAAGTCTATTACTGTTGGAGTCAATAAATTGGCCCTATTATGTTGATTGGTAGCCCAAGTACCAGCTGAATTCCTTCCTCCTACAGAGGAAGAGAGAGCAGTCAGCATAATGTGTGTTGAGGTGAAACCCAATTGCTATTCTGAATCATTTGTTTTTCTGTAGATAGCCCCAATGTTTTTTTTCTGTTTTCTCTTTTACTAGTCACAATTTTTGAAATCATAAACATTATTTTATAGATTAGAGATGTGAAAAAGAATTAGGATCACACAGAAGGCAATTCTGAAATGTATTTACAGAATTGTATCATGTGGACTCATGGAAAATGACCACACACATACAAGACATCTCTATTTATTTAGTCAAGAACACAGACTTAAGTAGAAGTGAGAATCAACTTGTCCCTCATGTTTACATGAAGCATAGAAATATGATTGATAGTTTCTATACTGGTAGGATTAAAAAACAATTATTATGAAGCTGAATTTTTGCGGTCACTGTTCTTTTAACTTTGATTTATATTATATTTTCAGAAGAAATCACATTATATATACAATTTCTATTTCTATTTAAATAATCATTTTCAATAAGAATTAATACACAAACTTGACATTACAACTGCGAAGAAGTACCACAAAGGAGAAGAAAATAGAGTCTTAAGCGATCCCTGGCTACTTGACATATTGAAACTACATATATGATATATACTAGGCCACTCAAGTCTTGATTATTCCAACTTGATTCTTTCTGTGTGTGTGTGTGTGTTTCATTTTCCCCGAATGTACATATTTTATTGGCTTTTGTGTGCATTTCGTTATTTTCTGGTTTAAACAGTGCTTTGTTATCTCTTGGGTGCAGTATGGATTTTCAGCTTGCTTTGGGCCTCATCACTGTATTGTATTGGCATGCAACACTTTCCAATCTTCCACTGCCTGCTCATTTAATTTATCTGTTGTTTATCCTCTTCTCCATATCATTAATAACAATGACAAATTAAATGCAACCCAACTTTCATCCCCATAGCACTTCACAGGAAGCCTCCTGGCTGAATAAGCCTCTGTTTATCATCTGACTTGAGATCTGGCACACTGGTCATTCTTCAATCCATGAGGCAATGTTTCAAATAAAAGCCAGGCTGAAATCTTGGCTTTCGATGATCTAATAGAACTTAGACATTTTTGATCTTAATGTTAATCATAAGTAGTCAGGGATGAGGCAGTTTGATGTACAGTAATACGCGTTTTCTTCATCCTAAATATATTATGTTCTTGGAGCAAATGCGTTTGCTGGTTTTTTTTCTGTTAATAGTTCTGATGGTTCACATTAAATGTTATAGAAGATGATAATTAAGATCAGATGTTATTTCTACAACTTGAAGATCCCAATAGACTTGCCTTACTATTTTTTTTATTGCTTTTCACATTAGCGACATTCCAGATACACATACAGTGGTTTGAGAAATGCATAGATACTCAGTCATCCAACCCTTGCCTGGCTCCCTAGAGAAACCTTATCTACGATTTATCAGTATATTTGGTCACAGTCTTAATTATTTATCAACTGTTCAATACTTAGAGGAATGACACATTTTCTACAAAAGATAGACTGTTGAGATTTCTCCCTGCAAGATTATTTATTTTATCTTCTTTGATAAATCAGAATGATAGTATCTCATGAAAGATTTTTTACCTAACATCTTTTAAAAATATATTTCTACAATTCACTGATTTGCCTAGCAAACCCATCTTTTTCAATTTAAATTTTTCTGTCAGTTAGAAAAAAAGTTATGCATTACTTTGGAAATAGTCTTGTTTAGCTTTTTTCTTGTGATTATAGTATCAAAATTAAGAAGATCATTTAACTCATGATAATAGTACAAGTTTTTTTAAGGCTTCAAGATGCCTAGAAAATGCAAAGAAAAACACTAATAAATTCAGTATTATTTATTCAGAACTTGAGCTCGAATCCCTATATTAAAAAGAAAACTTGTTTGAATCTTATGAAATATTGAAATAAATTTTAATATATTTTAAAAGATTAATACAGTTATTGTAAATAACTGTATTAACATAATATTGCTTTAGATAAAATCTATTCAGAAAAATATTATGTCCTCTGTGAATTTTTCAATGATTCTGTGATCAAGTCATAACAATTTGTGTCTGATTTGCAAATCTTCATAGAATCTTCTAAAAATATATTTTCACACAACATACCTCAGGAAAAAATACATTTATTTCTACAGAAAATAAGTAAATTGACTAATCCAGTGAGTGATTATAAATAACATTTATATTATTTAGAATCCTGGATGGGGAGGAGATTATTCTGAATAGCTGAAATTTTTACATAATCAAAACTTAAAAAAAAATAATGATAATTCTTTTGGTCTGTTTCTCACAAGTCTCTATGTCTATTGGTCTATTCATGCTTATGCAATATTGAGCAGTGCTCAATAACAACAAAATTTACAAATGAAACATAGCCAGTTTTAAAGGCTAAAGCTGAAGACAGGTCACGCTTATCAGAAGAAAGAACTAAAATGTACAAAGGCTGATGTTTAAGTTAGCAATTTTATTTTATGGCACAATCAGGAAACATCCACCAGGAAAAGTTATTTTACAATTTAGTGTAAAACAAGGTCAGATAAGTTCATCAAGTTTGTTTTTTGGACATCCTTGATAGCAATCCTAGAATGTATACATTGGTGTTATAAAAAACAGAGAACCCAGCTAATTTTTTTATATGATTGACATATAAAAAAAGATTTAGAATAGTAAGTCAGCTTGAAAGAATGCAAATGTGAAATGATGCACAACAGACAAATGGCCATAAAGATGCCTTTTGAAACATTTGAGGGGGGGGGAATTCTACTGACTTCCTGGTGAAATGAACCTAAATGCTAATTTTCACATGATCAGGATTTGCTGAAATACCCGAAGGCCAAAACATCAGATGAAGAGAGGAGTACAAGGGATAGTGGCATAACAAAATGACCAAAAATGATAGCAGAGAGACAGCCATTTAAAACTATTTTATATGTGGGCCTAAGTAACATTTTTTTTTTACAAAGATGTGGGGTACAATTCAGGGTTAGGTATACAAATGTTGACGATGTAGGTCCCCTTGTTGATGAGGTATGCCCCTCCCCCCCAGCAGTTTCCCTCAACTGCCAATCCCACCCCCCACCCCCCGACAGTTTCCCGCTACTGCCAATCTCTTTCTTAGAGTATTATAATAATCGTTCAAGGTCCACTTATGAGTGAAAACATATGGTACTCTGTTGTTTGTTTCTGTGATAGATCACTGGGTATGATCCATCCAAGTTGCAAACTAAGTAACATTTTTGAATTACCATTTCTTTTTAA
>CAUYQG010125428.1:0-25229 GCA_963574415.1 Tarsius wallacei | reverse complement strand
TAATGTTGTCTCCTAGAAGCTCTATTGTTTCACCTTTCACATTTAGAATGTAAATCTCCTGGACCTGAGTTTTTGTATGTAGTACAAAGTAAGGATCAAAAGCTCTTCTTTTGGCCGGGCATGATGGCTCACGCCTGTAATCCCAGCACTTTGGGAGGCTAAGATGATCCTCCCAGTTGAGGCCAAGAGTCTGCCACCAGACTGGGCAACAAAACGAGACCATGTCTCTACAAAAAATAAAAATAAAAAAATAGCTGGGCGTAATGGTTGCTGTTGTCCCAGTTACTTAGGACGCTGAGGTAGGAGGATCACTTGAGCCTCATGGCTGCAGTGAGCTATGATCATGCCACCGCACTCCAGCCTGGGCGACAGAGCAAGACCCTGTCTCTTAAAAAAAAAATTAAACACCCCCTCCCACAAAGCCTTTCCCCTCATAAGGTTATCTAGCTGTACCCAGTAGCACTTATTGCAAAGATTATTCTTTCCTCACTGTTGTGCAGTGCTAACTTGCCATAAATCAACTGTCCATATACATGTGGGTCTGTTTCTAGATATTTCATTCTGTTCCATTTGCTTATCTTTGTGCCAATACTATGCTGCCTTAATTATTGTAGTTTTCTTTTTCCCCACGAATTTGCATGTCATCTTTGCGCAGGGGCCGTGCTAATATTCTCTGTATCATTCCAATTTTAGTAAATGTGCTGCCAAAGTGAGCACAATTGCTGTAGCTTTATGATACATCTTGATATCTAGTAGTGTAACTCCTCCACATTTACTTTCCTTATTCAAAGATTCCTAAGCTATTCTTAAACTTTTGCTTAATTTAACTTAATTCTCTGTGATATGAGGTAGTTTTGATTTTTATTTCCATTTCACAGACTGGAAACTCAGAGAAGTAATCTGCTCATGGACATACAGTTGTCAAGTGTTGGGGATAGATTAGAACCCAGGTTGTTGGAGTCTAGACCTAGGTACTCAAGTGCTTCATGTACTGCCTCCCCTAATCCTAAAGCTAGGTGGCCCATCAGGGCATCTCATAGGAATGCATTACAATTTTAGAAAATGCTCATGTTCAAAATCACTCAGTTGCAAGCTAAAAATCTTATTTGGCAATTATAAAGGCCACTTTCTGGTGAGAGTCAGGAAAACAAAGCAAAAGCAAAAAAACAAGGCAAAAGCCTCTCGGATACCCCAGCCCAGGGTCTGCAAGGATTAGTCCCGCTCCTCACCTGGGTTCAGGTCTCCGGCAGCTCTAGCTTTAGCATCTGCCACCACCCTCCAACATCTCCCCACCACCTTAGGCTACCATGACTACTTACATTTTCTCCCTAGGCCAAGGTCTTTCACACAGCTGCACCTTGCTCAGAGTGCCCTCTCCCCTTCCTGGCTACTTCCTCCTTTTTCTTTAAAACCTGGGCATCACTTTTCTTGGGAGGCCCTCCAGAGTGCTATCTAAGTTGCACACTCTTTCTCCTTCGTGCCCCATCCCAGCAAGTCACACTGTCCTAGAGTTCAGTGGTCTCTCTAACAACACTGGGAGACACGGGTCAGCATATGACAAGATTCTGCAGCTTGAGGGTGGCTACCAGAGTAGACATTTGCTATAAAGTTCTGAGAGAAATCAGAGACAGACTCTTTTTTTTTTAAAGTCAGGGTCAGAGTACAACAGCATGATTAAAATTTAATTCAAAAATTAAAAAAAATTTTTTTTAATTAGCCGTGGTAGGCTGACCCCAGGAAGTTGAGGCTGCAGTGAGCTAGGATCATGCTACTGGTCTTGAACTTCTGAGCTCAAGCGATTCTCCTGCCTTGGTCTCCCAAGTGCTGGGATTACAGGTGAGAGCCACGACACCTGGCCAGAGACAAAATTTTTTTTTGCTATGTTCTTTTGTTTTGTTTTTAAAAATTATATTTTATTAAGAATTAACTATATTATACAAGTACTATGTGCTTATAACACATGCAATAATTAAAAATGTTTAAATATAAAGGTAGCCAGGCATGGTGGCTCACGTTTGTAATCCTAGCATTTTGGGGGCCAAGGCGAGAGGACCAGTCTGGGCAACAGGTGAGACCTCGTCTCTACAATAAATCAAAAAAATTGCTGGGCGTGGTGGTATGTTCTGTAGTTCCAACTACTTGGAAGGATGAGGGAGAAGCATCACCTGTGCTCAGCAGATCAAGGCTGCAGTGGCTCTAAGTATACCACTGCATTCCAGCCTGGGTGACAGAGTGAGACTCCTACTCAATAAGTAAATAATTAATCAATTAAGAAGGCAATTTTGCTGCTATGTTCTATAATTAAATAATGGGCTCTAAGAGGAGGCCTGAGAGAAATGGTTTCTTATAGGTTCAGGACATACTCTCTTTGGTAGAAGTGGCAAATCAGAAAGCTTAGGGAAAGGATGGGACTACCTTCTGTGATGGACCTGGCCTTTCAGTTGGAATAGAAATGGGGCTGAGTGATAGAAAGGGCATATAGTCAAGGACTGCATCCAGTGTGGCAGGCTGAGACTCATTAAATTACTTCGGAAGAAGTAAAATGTTCGTCTGAAGCCTACAATTAACCCAGCAGCAAGGCAGCTTATTCTGAGAGCTTATTCCACAAGCTGAGCTTATTCCACAAGCTGAGAGTCTGGCATGAAGGGAGCTGCTTTTCTCTCTCACAAGCTTTGAAAGTGATGGTTGAAGGGCAGGGGGGAACGGGGGATACATTAGAAAAGGGGGAGCAGGCTCTTGAGACCTGACCCCTTATTTGGATAGATTAGCCCTCAGCCCTTCCCAGCCCTGTGACCCCAGGTTTCTCTAAAAGCACCTGTTCTTGGTGCTGGTCCAAGTCAGTACAGCTCAAACACTGCAAGTCTTTGAGAACTTCCAGGCTGAGTAAAAGATTGCTGGCTTTTTACATTAAGAACGTAAGTTTCATTTTCATAAACATCTTTCCCAGAAGCCCCAAACTAGCCCTCTTTCACCACCAACAAAGTGGAGAAAAGGAAAAACCAAATGGTATCCAATCCAGATTTTCCACATTTTCTCAGTTAATTCCCATTTTTATTCATTCTGTTCACTGAAAGGCAGAAGAAGGGATTAAGAACCTCTCAGAGAAGGAAAAACCACTTTAGACCTCTACATTCTTCATGGTTTTCTCCATTAGCTTAGCTGTGCTCAAAACAAGGGCTTACTTTTCCTTCTTTCAGAAATCTGAATCTTGGCCATCATAGGGTTGTGGGTTTTGGAAAACAGATAATCTGGCATGAGAAATACTCTTAATTAGTTATTTTTCACAAAATTTGAGGGTGAAGTTTATTGACATTTGGGTAGCTTAGGCAATTTAGAAAATCTTCAAGTAAGAAAGTTATGCCTTATGTTAGAAATAAGTTTCCAGAAAATAAATGTCAGAGTCTAGGCACTCTAGCTAAAAGTTAGTTGCTTCCGATCCAAACTTACGAAACCCTTCCTACCTTTCCTAAAAGGGACTACTACATGGGGTGCAAATATTAATGACTGATCCATTTTCTGCCCAGATATGAAAATCAACTTATAACATTTTCCAGTTTGGGCAAGAGCAACAGCTACTGGTAAGGATAAACAAAAGCTGGCTGTGACTCCAGGCAGCTCCACTGTTCCTTTATGCTTTCTCTGCTGCACTGCTTCATGGGAGTCCCAAGGCAGGTCACAAGGGATGCCACACGTGACGGCATGATGCATAGCACTTTTGCAGCATGTGGTTGAAGCTCAGTGTCATGTGATGGCCAGGAGATCACCTTGAAGATCCCCACTTAGCAGACCTTGTAGGATGCTGACAATTGCAGCCAGGTTCTCCTCAGTGAAGTGAATCCCATGGAGCTAAGGCTGTGGTGCCCAGCTGGGCGACGCATTTGCAGAAAGAGAGCAAGGACTGGTGGACAGTACCAACTCCAAACAGAATCTTTTGAGCAGCATGACAAGCTGCTGTAAGGGTGTAGCAACATTTTCACCCCTTAGTGGGCAAAGGATACTAGGGATGTGAAAACAAGCCCTTATCCACCTGATCCCCTATTTATTTCCAATTTAGAGGGAAAAAAATAGTGTTTGGTAACCCCGGCTGCCCAAACAGAAATTACTTTCAGAGGAGCTAGAAGCCCTGGCTGGAAAAAGAGCTCCAGGGGGTTATAGCATAGAAGCAGAGCTGTCCGGATCAGGCTTGTGTGGGAAGGACCCACACCAAATAGGACAGCACAAGTAACTGGTTCAGTGGCTCCATAGCATGCAAACAGCAGTCATATATTCCAAAGACAGAGTTGTTATTTTAAGGACAGAGGGACCTCTGTAGACATTCTTAGTGAAAAGCTCATTTTACGGATGTTTGCCAAGATTTCATGTTCTTTTACATTTAAGAGAGCAGTGTCGTTCAAATACAGTACATGAAAAATTACAATATTTATATTTTTCAGATACAAAGTCATATACAGAGAGACATTAATTTCAAACTGAAAACTCTACTGCATAGAAAGAGAGAAACGAGATTCTAGATATGGACTTAAAGGTGATGGGGATTCTTTTCTCCATATTTTAGTATATTTTCCAAGTTTTGAGCCATGGGCCAAGGATAGGCCCCCTTCTCTGTTCTGCCTAAAAACTGACAGAAGTGTGGGTGACCAATCCCAGAATCATGCTTGGCACCACTGCGTTATCATCTCTGCTGTAATCTTTTGACACCTCCTCGCAAAATGTCAAGTATGACACTAATACTGGCCTTCTCTTTGTTGAAAGAGAAAGTATATAAAAGGAAAGACAACTGTGCAAACCCTGCGGCTACAAACTATGAAGTCTTTTTAGCTTTCCTAAGAGATTTACTCTATCATTCTATTTCTAGAACTTTTCTTAGTTGAAAAATTTCAAATATGAGACAGTGTTAGATCCAGGTCGAGTAAGGATTTTATAAAACACTGAATGATGATCAGAGAAAAGAATAACCAGCCTAGTTAAAAGCATATTCAGCAGGATGCCAAAATATACCAGAGCCTAGTGTAAACAACATGGATTACATTACCAGGCCTCCCTGGGCGAGTACAGTCACTCCCAACTCTCTCTCACCTACCTTACCCTCACCCCATGGTTATATAACCTTTAGAATGGAATTTGGAAACTCCTCTGACCCTGTCCTGCTTGCTGATAGAGCTGAGCCAGTGGCTGGCAGGGGCATAATCTAATAGGCAAAACTGGAAACATACAAATTCACAGTTCTCTTGTCTCAGCCCAGAGCCTGTGCCGGCAAGGAAAGAAGGACTCGCCCTTGCCTCCCTCCTCCCCTCCTCTGGCCTAAGTTTACGCTGACTTCACCCAACAGGCACCTGACACTCCCGGATGAGCTGGGAGGGGCCAAAGCCCCATGCGGCCACGGTGGGGGTGGAGGTGCAGGCAGCAAACAATATTTAAGATGCTGACTTGTAGAGCATTCACGCTTGGGAAGGAAAGCTATAGGATATCCATTAAGCTCTACTTTCAGAAACTAAAGCCTTGAGAAAGGCTAAAAACGAGCATAGAAAGAAAGAAAGAAAACCAAGTGGTGAAAGGATAAGGTTATTGTTTGCTGCAGCTTTGCAGACCTCAGCTGGGCATATCCAGATTCCCCCAAGGAAGATCCTTCCTCATCCAAGACTACAAAAGATGCTGAAAAAGACTCTCTCGTCTGTGACCTGGCTCTGCATTTTCATCGTGGTGTTTGTCAGCCACCCAGTGTGGCTACAGAAGCCCCCTAAGCGCAAGACACCTGCACAGCTCAAAGTGGCTGCCTGCTGTGAGGAGGTGAAGGAGCTCAAGGCCCAAGTCGCCAACCTGAGCAGTCTGCTGAATGAGCTGAGCAAAAAGCAGGAGAGGGACTGGGTCAGCGTGGTCATGCAGGTGATGGAGCTGGAGAGCAATGCCAAGCGCATGGAGTCACGGCTCACAGATGCGGAGAGCAAGTACTCCGAGATGAACAACCAGATTGACATCATGCAGCTGCAGGCAGCACAGACTGTCACTCAGACCTCAGCAGGTAAGAGAATAAGTCCTCATGCCATACCACCCACCCCATCAGACAGCCAAGTGACTTCCCATCCACAGCACCGGTTCTAGATAATTTAGTCATCAGAACCACTACCGGGGGCTCTTCTGGGGCTTAGGTTGTATTTCTTTTGATTTCTCATGTTCTGTAAATTTATCCAGTACCTTCACAGGTCTCTTTTATCCACACAGTGTTTCAGCAAATTAGGAAGGCATTAATTATCATCCTGAAGCACTGAGACATTACATAGTTTGCCAAAGTCACACAGAATGTCTCAGAAGCAGGGTTCAAGTCTACCTGGTTGGGGTAACTATGCCACTTCCTTTCCAAGGGCTGACAGGCTACACCTCCAGGAATCCCAAGGAAGCAGGAATGAACACCTAACTGTAAAATCTGTTGCTCTAGAAGCAAAGTTTGCCAAAAACGGTTCGCTGGTGTCCCTAAGATTTAGTGGGAATGAGCACTAACAAATGTGTCCCCTCTCTGCAAATAAAACTCTTCTCACTGACTCCAAATTAAGTGTAGAGACAATGCCCATAGCCAGCTGACAAGCACCTTTGTGTTCAGGAAAGAACAGGTTCCTCAAGGTTCGTCAATTGTGTGATACTTCCATTTTTTACCCCTGGTCTCAAATATATTCAGGAAATAAGAAAACGTAACGCTGAAAAATGGACTTTTAATAGGTCAAAAGAAGATACATTTAATGTTACTTTTGTAAAATAACTTTCAGTTTCTGATTAGCTTGGCTCAGAAGGGTCAATGTGAATTTATTGTTTAGAGATAAATTTGGTTTTCTGATATGATCAGGAAATTATTAGTTGTAAAGAGCATGTCCTACAGATATGTCATCTCTTGCTGATATAAAAACTGTTGGTCTCATTATAAACCAAGTCAAGAAAAAAAGACATGATTTGTGTCTAATGAGTAAGTCACTAGTTACCCTCAGTTCGATTTATGAAAAAGTTTTAACAGGAAGCAGGTTGAAAATCCTGTTCTCTAAACCAACGTGTATAAATCACTTTCTAAGCATGGACTTCCTGACCCTCAGTTTGGGATTAGAAAGGTATTCTCAGGCCATTTTCCAGACAAGTGAGCCCTGATTTGGTCTGTGAGATGAAACCAGACATGCGGAAGGCCAGGCCAGACAGAGGAATCCGACCATGCCACTTCCTGCTCATCCAAATGGGGGATTTTCTCACCACCCAGCGGGGAGTTTCTTAGGGGTCAAATGCAGCTACCCTTGTCCTCCAGCTCTTCTTGTCCAGGAGCTCATTCCTTATTTTTCTGCTCTATGACCAGGTGCTGACTCACCTTGTATTCTGTAAGTAGGTAGTTCCTTGGAGATAGCCATAAATGGATACTTTCACCAGTAACAGGAATGAAGAACTCTGATGGTACAGGGACATGTACCCATAATGTGCTCTGTGAGGGAACCAAGGTGCCTCAGACAACTCCCATGGCAGCAGTGTTACCACTGGCTGTCTTCGTGCTCTTCTCTAAGATCCAGTGGTCATCAAGAAGTACATTGCAAGACACAGAGGGCAGGAAGCCCCTCTTGGACAAGAAGGGCCCCGCTGTCGAAATCCTAGCAGAAAAGGCTGTCACTTCCACAGTGCTCTTTGATATGGAGGAGAGGGAGATAAAACCCTAAAGCAGTAGCCCCATGGGCAGCCAAGGAAGGACTAAATCAGCCCTAGCCCTAGAGTGAAAATCAGTCTGTGTGATGCTCTCATTTCCTTGTTTTAACAAAACTTCTGGGGAAAACCTCAAAGGGTTCCTTGGAGTGTTTTTGTTTGAGGATTTAGCATTGCTGGATTGAGGCGGAAAGATAAAATTGTAAAATCTATCTCCCTTAACTAGGGTCCCAGTTGGCAGTAGCTACTACCTCTGAAAAACAAAAACCAAGAAACAACAACAAAACCATACTCTATGAGATACTCATGACTTATCTAGTAGAGGTGGCTGTCTAAAAAGTCTGAATCTTT
This sequence comes from Tarsius wallacei, assembly GCA_963574415.1. Taxonomy (NCBI): domain Eukaryota; kingdom Metazoa; phylum Chordata; class Mammalia; order Primates; family Tarsiidae; genus Tarsius; species Tarsius wallacei. The sequence continues at coordinate 17,216 of CAUYQG010125428.1, read as the reverse complement.
TCAACATGAGTATTTGTTACACGGCCCTCACACATTGTAATATTTCTAGAATTCATAGCCTAGAATTGCAGAATAATTAATTTCAGAGTTAACCCAAAGCCATTTGTTTGAATGCCTGTTGATGCTATCCAGGTGAAGGGCTCCCCCATCCCTTTGCCCTACCATTAGTGTAGCCAAAACCTGGATCTCCTGATGTCCGAGTCCAGACACTGCCTGGTAATTAACACCCATGGGAATCCCATGGTAAACATGAAGTCTCAGTTTCTAAACATCCACTTCAGATGGAGTGGGAATACCTTGCTTGCCAAGGAGCTTGAGCCTGGATGCTCACACTGTGGTTTGCTTTTCTTGCAGATGCCATCTATGACTGCTCTTCCCTCTACCAGAAGAACTACCGTATCTCTGGAGTATATAAGCTTCCTCCTGATGACTTCTTGGGGAGCCCTGAGCTGGAGGTGAGGTCATTATAGCCATGGTCCATGTCCTACCACCTGTCCTCCAACTGCTCAAAGGGATGGCAACATTAAGGCGATTCACAGTCTAAACAAAGGGAAACTCAAAACAGAAGCTAACACCCCCGAATACCAGACAGCTGTACAAACACTCAATTTATGACCCACCCCCCAAAACCACGCATTTGCTTGGGCCCCTCAAATCATTATCAATCAAACACAAGACCTTCTAGTATAGATCAGATAATTCTTCTTTTTTTTTTCCTTTTTTTTGAGCCAGGTTCTTACTCTGTTGCCCAGAATGGAGGTCAGTGGCACAATAGCTCACTGCAGCCTCACCCTCCTGGGCTCAGGTGATCCTTCTGCCTCAGTCTCCCAAGTAGCTGGGACTACAGGTACAAACCACCATGCCTGGCTAATTTTTTTACTTTTTGTAGAGACAAGGTCGTGTTATGTTGCTTAGGCTGATCTTGAACTCCTCAACTCAAGTAATCCTCCCGCCTCAGCCTCCTAAAGTGCTGGGATTATAGGCGTGAGTCACCGTGCCTGGCTAGATCAGGTCATTCTTAAAATAATCATATTGCTAGTTTAAACCTCTTGCCTAGTCCACCAGCAGCTATTCTTTGGGAGAGAAGAAAAGCAAATATGAAGAAGTACAGTGGAAGTATCTGGATTTTTCCCTTCAAGTTATATATGCACACGTATCTGGCTCTGGTTTGGATTATTCTTCCTCAGCAGACCACTACCCTCTCCCAGATCACCAATACCAGGCCAGCACTGTTGCCATAGTGAGCCGGTGTGATTATGAGAATGAGCACATTCACTGGCTTTGTGAGAATAGAAAACAGGTTGGAAAGCCTGCTCTTGTGTTTCTGCCCCTATGAATCCCTGAGCAGAGTATTTACTCTACTCCAGGTATTCTGTGACATGGAGACTGCAGGTGGAGGCTGGACCACCATTCAGAGACGAAAGAGTGGACTTGTCTCCTTCTACCGGGACTGGAAGCAGTATAAGCAAGGCTTTGGCAGCATCCGCGGGGACTTCTGGCTGGGGAATGAACACATCCACCGGCTCTCCAGACAGCCAACCCGGCTACGCGTGGAGATGGAGGTAAGCCCAGGGCCAACACGCACAACTGTGTACAACTCTGGGGCACCGTTTCTATTCTGATTCACTACAGATCTTTGTATTTAATATGATGGATTTCCTGCAGTTGCAGTACAACTGAGGAAAAATAGGTTTTTCCTATTTTTCACAAAAGTGGGGCTGCTGGTGGCACAGAAGGAAGCTAGCTCCAGGCCAGAGCAGAGCAAACTTGACAGTCAGCTGGGTCTTTGCTCCAGTCTGGGCATGAGGTTGGTGACCCTTGCTGAAGGTCTTAAAGCACTCATTATATCCTCACACTACTCTCATGACATCTCTGAATGGGATTCAGTGAAAACACACACCTATACCTTATGGACAGAAACATGAAGGAATAGAGAGAGAGAGACTAGTCAAGGTCGTAGGGGAAATCAGGAGAGAAGTCTGACCTAGGACCCTTGTTTTCTGATTCTCAGGTTAGTGTGGTCAACTAGAGGTAAACAAGTAATAGAGTCTTATTAGATCCACACCTATTAAAAAGATGCTTGGCTGTGGGGCTGTCAAGAGAAAAAAAGTCTGAAATGAAGCCTGCGATGGTCTCTCTAAGGTTCTGCTTCTCCCAACAGGACTGGGAGGGCAACCTGCGCTATGCTGAGTACAGCCACTTTGTTCTGGGCAACGAACTGAACAGCTATCGCCTCTTCCTGGGGAACTTTAGTGGCAACGTGGTGAACGATGCCCTCTTCTACCATAACAACACGGCCTTCAGCACCAAGGACAAGGACAATGACAACTGCTTGGACAAGTGTGCCCAGTTGCGCAAAGGTGAGGTGTGAGGGGATGGGGAAGGAGAAGTTCAGGGATGGTCTAGATCCCATTTGAGAAGAAAGAGTGAATCTTTAGCTGTACACAGTCGGTTTTCTTTGGTATTCTTTCTGACACTGGCTCTAACTGCTTATCTATTGGTCAAAAAAAGTAATACTCATCCCTGATGTCTGGTCTATCACCCATTTCTAAAGGGAGGACACACTCAGCTCACTAGTGCTGATCTGTTTCTTGTGCCAGGTGGATACTGGTACAACTGCTGCACGGACTCCAACCTTAATGGAGTGTACTACCGTCTGGGTGAGCACAACAAGCACCTGGATGGCATCACCTGGTATGGCTGGCATGGATCCACCTACTCCCTCAAACGGGTGGAAATGAAAATTCGCCCAGAAGACTTTAAGTCCTAAAAGGTGGCTGCTGTGGAGCAGGGCTGCGGAAACAGAAACACGTGGAGATTAGACAAAGGCAAAGGACAGGAAGAGTGTCAGGAAGGGCAGATTGGGAAATGGCTCATAATCTCCAACAAAAGAGTAAGTCTCCAAGGAGCACAGTAAAATTCTATGTACCAAGGGTGTTATGGTACATGGGATGAACTATTTAAAGTCAATGGGTCCTGCCACATCCTTCCCATGGGGCTGGACTGAGTGGGTTCTCTCTGCCCATGTCCCTGACACAGCAGTAGCTTGTGTTTTCTGTATGATTTGTCTCATGAAAAAAACAATTGTGAGATTAATCTCTTAAGGCTTAGGTTACATGAGGGCAAAAATCAAATCCTTTGCTAAAAAGAACTATACTTTGATTCTAAAGGAAAGGTCTTGAGTAGAGAAAGGAGTGAAAAGGGGGTGGAGAAGAGGTATTTCACTTTTAAGTCCAGTGAAATTACCTTCAGTCTACATATTTTTTAAAAAACACGAAAGCTGTTGGGCTGGAGATGAGCTGACCAGGCTGGATTTGCTTGGAGGAAGCTCTGGGGCCCTGGGCCTTGTGATCAGACTCTGAGCACTTTCCTGCTTGCCTTGCTCAGGTACAGCACAGAAAGGCGTGAAACACCGGTGGGAGGTGGGGAGAGTCCCTCGTGGCTGCCTGCATAACACTGCCTTAAAATATTCACTTAATACAGATACATCTATTTTTATTTACTTTGTAAGAAACGAGTTCAAGGAGCTTCCTTTTTTATCTTGTCTATAAAAAAATGAAGAGAGATGGCGCTATGGTTTTAATAATGAATGCTGTATATAAGCATCTTGCTTTGTGAAAATAAAGTATTATAGTTTTGTTTTAAACATTCCAAGTTTCTTTTCCTTTTATAATAAACACTTTCAAAACATGACTTTTTTTTTTTTTAATTCTTAACTATTACCACTTAAATCATGGTAGAAAAAGTGAAAAATCAGAGAGTGAGCAATAAGAAAGCAGCTCTGAGTTTGTTTCAGCATTCAGGGAAACTGAGGAAGAGGTAGAAAGCCAATAAAGGGAGAGGTGAAGGAAAAAAAGGGTAGCAGTCACTAGGTCAAGATCAGATCCTGGACCACCTAAGCAACCCTTATGAAGGCCACTGCTGCCTGTTGGTTTCGAAACACTTTGCAAACAAATACTCCAAATACTTTGTAAACATACAGAGAGTGGAGTATCCTCGATTACAACAAGTGTCAAGTAATTCTGACCTTTAGGAAGCCATTTTTTCCTTTCCAAAAAAAAAAAAAAATCATCCCCCTGAGCCAGTCAGTGAGAGGTAAGCCATTACACTTAACATCTCTATTATGCCTACAAGCCTTTGATTCTTGGGAACTTACTTCACCTTAAAAAGAAGAACCTTGGGGATTTGCAAAAAAAAAAAAGTGAGAAGAGCTATACTGGAGCAGGGATTCCCATGGGACAGAAATTCAAACAGAAGCTTCCTCAAGCAGGCAGGAGAATCTGAGATGCTCAGCACCACAATGCCAGGAAAAAGAGGAGGAATCTATCAGGGGCGTAAAAAGAGAGGAGAGCAAGATACCTGTGGCAGAAGTAGCTAATCATCTTCTCTCTCATCTCCTGTATACCCCACAATTAAAAAAAAAACTCCGAGGCTTTTAATTTTAAGCCAGCCTCTATGGTTTCCTTCACCCTTTTGGGAGGAACTTCTGAGAGGCAGAGGGAAGAGGGACAGCAGGTGTCAAAGAAGGCACAGAACGCCCCTAACCCTTATCCTGCAGTGATGCCAACTCCAACAGTACCTGCGTGTCTAAAGCACCTGTTCTGGTGCAGGTTAACGATGGGTAGACACCGAGGATTCAGGTACGAGAATACAGTACAGTCTCTGACCTGGAAGAGGGCAGAACTACCAGAAACCAAAAGGAGAGCTCAGTGTTGCTCTTGAAGGAAAAGAAAGATCTATTCTGACCAGATCCCTTAAGATATGCAAGAGAAAGAGGTACCAACAAGAAGAACACTGTGCAGAAGAAATGACATCAGTATGACAGGCAGTTACTGGTGCTGCATGTCCACCTAGTAAGCACCGGGCCCTTGATTTTTAATTTTGTAGATGTCTCAATCAGAAACATTTTTATAAAGGGGATGACATGCCACGGGCTGGGCAGTGGAAGCATCCAGCCCCCGTTCTACCTGGGGTGGGGAAACAAAGCCCAGACAGCAATCCTACCCTAATGCTCTGGGCTCATCAAGTAACAGCCCCCACAGTTCCCAGTGTGTACATCTTCCTAACACTGAATACCCACTCTTCTCTGTCCCCTTAAGAAGCAACTATACTTACTGATAATTAAGCTTTGAGGAGATGAGTAGTTTATACTAGTTTATATTATCGGCTGGGCACAGCGGCTCATGTCTATAATCCCAGTACTTTGGGAGGCCGAGGTAAGAGGACTGCCTGAGCCCACAGGTTCGAGACAAGCCTGGGCAACTTGGCGAGACCTCATCTCTATCATAAATGAAAAAATTAGCTGGGCATGGTGGCGTGTGCCTGTAGTTCCAGCTACTTGGAAGGCTGAGGTAGAAGGATCACCTGAGCCCAGCAGGTCGCAGCTGCGGTGGCTGTGAGTGTGTCACTGTACTCCAGCCTGGGAAACAGACTGAGACTCCAACTCGAAACAAACAAACAAACAAACAAAAAAACCCAACAAACTAGTTTATACTATCTCAATGTTAGTCTTGGTTTGAGAATTACATATGAGATTTAATTTGTTCTGGAGCAGATAGGCAAAAAAAAAGTCATTAGATTATGTTAGCAAGAGAACAACATTGTCAGTAGAACACAGATTTTTAAAACAATAACAACAACAAAAAAGAAACAGTTATACAAAGATGTTTTTGTGCAGGACTATCTTGATTGTTTCAAAAGGAATTTAAGGCAGTTGACTCAAGTATATATATTTTACAATAAGCTCTAAAAAAGTAGACAAATTGGTGAAGGGAAAATGAGAGTAGGAAAGAGAAAATAAAGCTGGGAGCAAGAGTCAGCAGTCAAATCAAGTAAGATGTCTAATTTGCTAGAGGTGGGCCAGGAATTCAGCTGAGGCACGGAATTCAATCTCTTACTGAAAAGCAACGTCCCAAGACGGACCACGGTAGTAGCTCAGGGACTACTGCATGTGAGCACCAGTGGTCTGACCATGCAGAGTCTCCAGGAGTAGTATGAGCAACTTGCTTAACAGCAGCCTCACCTAAGGTTGTTTCTTAAAACTTTCTTCAGTGAAGATGATGGCATAACACCACAACAGGGTTTAGAAAATCAGAAGTAAAAACTGCAAGGTATTGGGATTATACAGAAGACCAGTAGAACAGAGACAGAAATGCAAGCCAAGCTGACTTGACTGGAGCAGCCTGAGGAGCCGGGAGTGCTGGCATTCCCCCAGAACAGAATTTTATAAAAAGCCAAGGCCGGCCGGGCTCGGTGGCTCAGCCTGTAATCCCGCAATTTGGGAGGCAGAGGTAAGTTAATTGCCTGAGCCCGCAGGTTCGAGACCTGCCTGGGCAACTTGGCAAGACCTCATCTCTACAATAAATCAAAAAAATTAGCTGAGCGTGGTAGCGTGCGTCTGTAGTTCCAGCTACTTGGAAGGCTGAGGCGGAAGGATTGCCGGAGCCCAGCAGATCGAGGCTGCAGTGGCTGGCTGGGAGTGGCCACTTCACTCCAGTCTGGGTGAGAGTGAGACTCCAACTCAAAAAAAAAAAAAAAAAAAAGCCAAGGCCAATCTGCAGGGAATTCTGATGACTCACTTTCAATATATCCACTTCAGAAGGTAAATAACCTCCTTGAGCATTTTTCCAGGCCTCTGACTATACCTTTCTATTACTACAAATCTGCATAAACAATGTTTCTACGATTATCTCAAATATGAGGAAAAAACAAAGGGTGGAATGGGGGAGGTTTCAGAGAGGTCTCAAAAAGAAAAAGGTCAGCAAGGAAATTAATATGCAAAATGAGTTATTTGACCTTAAAGTTATCATATTCAGTTACCGGATTTTCTATTAGTTATTATGTGAGACTGCATTACCTATGCCAGAGACAAGAGAAAGAAATGTGGGTTTTCACATTTACAGTGCCTGATTTGAAAGTGAAGCATGCCTCATAGGATGGCATATTTATAACTGCTCTTATATGGTATTATAGAAATCACCATTCTCTCAAGGTCCAATTGATTTAGGCAGAAACAAGATTCTATTTCTACCTTTTGGGTTAGTTTTTTAAATGTTTAAAGGAATGCTTTTTAATATGTGCTCAAAAGCAGAGCTAGCAGAGAACCTGGCTATTTGATTACCCTCTCAAATGAAGGAGGCACTACACACAGGCTGTCAGCCATGATGGAGGAACTTACTAGTTGGATGATTTCTCCTGAACTATGTGTCATGAAATGATCGGACCATGTCAGCATTTATATGAAGATAATTAGATCCAAGATTTGATATTCCTGTAATCATTAGGGGAGTGAACAGTTGTCTAGGAGCTGGGCCCAGTGTTTCCGACTGCTTGTAATTTCCTAATGGCAGAAAATTTAGTAAACAACCCATTTTTTCCATACCCAGAAGATTCAAAACCATCTCACGAGAGGAAAGAACATGACCAAACTGGAAAAGCCCTCCAGATCTCAGACTATGCTCTGCCTTTTATGTTAATAAAACTCCCGAGAAGAAAGACTTGGGCATCGATAGATTTAGTCAATAAAACTCCATCCTGCCTTTGAAGCTCAGGAACCAGGACATCCTACTCCAGCCCTGAAAGCACTCGCTCACCCAGACATAAACCCTAAGCTGTCATAGCCATAGAACTGCTTCTAAACTAATTTCATTGGGACAAGAAAGCATAGGTTGGAAAACAGGAGCACAGGTGGTAAAGGTCAACAGAAATGACAATTAACGGCTAAATTCCTGGGGAGAGCCATCTGCAACCACATGTCACTTAAACAAGCTGGCCAGTGCTGGCCAGACCCAGTGGCAGATTTCACAGAAGTCTCTGAGTGACTCCAGTGAAGTGGTACCCAGCAGTGGGAGAAGGGAGGTCATTCTGGATGAGGGCAGCAATTAAAATGGGTTTACAGCCTACCTGATGAGAGACTCTAGAATGGCGGGGGTGGGGCCTTTCTGGAACTCCAGTTCTTTGTAGTGTAGTGCTTTGGCATATGCTCGGCACTTGGCAGCTCTCTCCCCCAGCAGAACAATGCCATTGTCGTCTCTCAGTGGCAGGGGGCCCTGGAAAAGAACAAAACCCCACAGCATAGGAAGATGGCAGAAGGCTAAACAAGAGACAGCTGCACAGATGCTTCACCCCTCCCACCAGCTGCTTCTCGTCAGCCTCCATCTGGGCCGTGGGGAGAAGCCTCACCTTGTCACTGTGTTCCATGAATTCAGCCAAGTTTAAGAGGGTTTGTGTAACTTCAGCGATGTCTTGTGAGGTGAGGGCCAACTCGATGCTTCTGATAAGCTCATCTTGCTGGTCTTCATTCAGTTCAGACCAGCAGGACACAAATGCAGCATTGAAGAGATCCCTGAAGGCAGAGAAGAGAGAACGATGTGGGAGATACCTCTCATGCCTCTGCCTGGTGCCCCCAAATCGCACTATCAATCTGCTTCTGGTATCACTGATTTTGGTTATACACACCAGTGTTGTACAAGAGAACTTGCTGGAAATGGTCTCTATCATTCCTATCCAATATGGTAGTCCTTGGTCCTTAGGCACTTGAACTGGGGCAAGTATGACCGAGGAACTGAATTTTGAATTTTATTAACACATGGTTAGTGACTACTATATTTTATAGAACAGTCACAGATACTGTGATATACAGAGAACTGTGAGAGAAAGGGAGAAGAGACTGTGGGGACGTGGGGGGAGAAGAATAAAGAAAACAAACTTGTCTCTACAAGAATACTTCTTGGCAGTTTTTGCATCATTTCTCTTCACTGGAAGAGATGAACACAAAGGGATGGCATTGACAGATTAAGAAAATAATAATCCTCAAATGATTCTTGGGATGTTTCTTGGACAATGTCCAAATGCCTAAGAACAAAAATGGCAAAGATAGCATCTGCTTTCCAAATACAATCAGAACTCTTAGTTGAATGGTCATAAAAAATTACAACGGGACTTAAACTAGAAGCATTAGCAAATAGAATCCAAATCCATTAAGTCTTAAAAGATTCTCTGAGTCAATCTCTAACAGCTGGGGCCTAACAAAAACCTAGGACCAAGATTACAACAACTACTTGACATCACCACAACACCATTGGCATGGACATATTTGCCATCTCTGACATCTAACTTTAATCCTATCCCTCACTTTTTTGGGGAATGTGGGGGAGGGGAGTTAGAAAAGACAGGATATGCCTAGAATGAATGGATTTAGCATTTGATGTCTCTATATCTTATTACATATTAACAGGTTAAGTAAGACCAATGTGTATACTTTTAGAATCTGATGGAAAAAAACCCCAAATTCCAAGAATAATATGAAAATCAAAAGAAATTCTGTGTAAAAAAAAATTTTTTTTGGCTAGGCTCGGTGGCTCTACCAAAAAAAATTCCAGCACTTTCGGAGGCTCAGGCAAGTGGACTGCCTGAGCCCATGGGTTCGAAACCAGCTCGGGCAGCTTGGTGAGATCTTGTCTCTACAATAAATAAAAAAATTAGCCGGGCATGGTAGTGTGCAGCTGTAGTTCTGGCTACTTGGAAGGCTGAGGCGGAAGGATCCCCAGAGCCTAGCAGTTGACGCTGGGGTGGCCATGAGTGTGCCACTGCACTCCAACCTGGGCGATGGAGTGAGACTCCAACTAAAAAATTTGATTTCTTTCAAGTATTTTTTTTTTTTTTTGGAGATGGGGTCCCAATTCTGTCACCTAGGTTGGAGTGCAGTCTCCAACTGCTGGGCTCAAGAGTGATCCTCCCACCTCAGCCTCCTGAGTAACTAGGACTACAGGCACGCGCCACCATAACTGGCTCATCTATTTTTTGTAGAGACAAGGTCTCTCTATATTGCCCAGGTTGGTCTCAAACTCCTGGCCTCAAGTGATCCTCCTGCCTCAGCATCCCAAAATGTTGGAATTACAGGTGTGAGCCACCATGTCTGGCCTTTGGGTATATATAAAAATAAGCTTTCCTGATATAGGACAGAGGCCACAATGGACCCCAAATGAACATATTAGGGACTAAAGGGATAAACACATACGTGTATCCAAAAGCCTCTTTTGGATCACAATGTGCTCAGAGATGACTTGGGCAGAAGAACATTATGTTAACTAAGCATATGAAATCTGCACACTAATGGAAACAGGGAAGTCCTAGAAACTATTTTTAAAGCATTAAAAAAATACTCGAGCCGGGCACTGTGGCTCATGCCTGTAATCCCAGCACTTTGGGAGGCGAAAGTGAGAGGATTGCCTGAGCTCAGGGGTTCAAGACCTGCCTGAGCAACATGGCAAGAACTCATCTCTACAATAAATAAATTATTTTAAAAAATTAGCTAGGCGTGGTGGCGTGCGCCTGCAGTTCCAGCTACTTGGAAGGCTGAGGTACAAGGGTTGCCTGAGCCCAGTAAGTCGAGACTGTGGTGGCCGTGAGTGTGCCACTCCAACCTGGGCAACAGAGTGAGACTCCAACTCAAAAGAAAAAAAAAAACACGCGAAAGAACTCAAATCGTGGTATCAAAGCCACAATCTCAGGGACCATTACTACTCCTACCACATTCACTTCATTATAGCAAGCCAGCTGTGTTGGTAAAAGTGAAATAAAATGCTTTGCTTTTTACTTCTTGCTATTGAGAAGGGCTGCTTATTAATTAAATCTCCCTTTTATGCCTTGTTATAAATAATAAATATCCATTGTTGAAAATCTGGGAAAAAAGAGAATAAAGAAGAAAATAACCACCCAAATTTTCCAGCTTAGTGAAAACCATTGCTAAATTACTTTCTAACCTTTAGCCTATATATATATATATATATTTTTTTTTTTAAATCATTGTGTGTTCACTTTTTAAAAATTTACATTATGCTATATATCTTTCACACACATTAAAATTTTAATGGCTGTTTAAGATTTATTCTTTAAAAGAGTACTTTTTTATGGCAAACTCTACTTTCCAAAGATGGTTTCAACAGTATCTCCTGTTCCTTTCACCCTTTTAGAATCTTTCTTCTTCCCTGTCAAGAGGTGGGGTCCATGTCTCCTTCCCTTGAGCCTGAGTGGTTTTATGAGTCCTCTGAACAACAGAGTAAGGCTGAAGTGAAACTACGTGATGTCCAAGTTTCAATCATAAAAACGCAATGCTCTTCCACCTCGTTGTCTTTTGCACTCACTCCTGAATCCAGCCACCTTCTGAGAAAGCCTAAACAACACATGTAATGACCCAGGTAAGGAGGAACCAAAGCCCCAGCTGGAGATGAATTCCTAGTTGAGATTCAGTCCCACCACCCCAGCTGGAGATGAATTCCTAGTTGAGATTCAGTCCAACCTTGCCAGATGCAGCAAGCCCTCTTGAAAGTGGTTTTTCCATCCAGCCCCAGTTAAGCCAGCCCTGCTGACACCATGTGGAGCAGAGTCAAGCTGTTCCCATATATCCAAATTGTGGATTCATGAGCAAAAGAAATGACTGTTGTTGTTTCAGACCACTAAATTTTGTAAGGAAGCAATAAGTAATTACAATATTATTATTGGGAATACGTTACATTCAGCTATTACATATCTGCTTTCAGAGTTGTAAATAACTTTGTGATTAAAATTCTGAACCTAAATCTACGAAGGAATTTATTTGTGGTCTACTAGCAAGATTAAGATGAATGCTTCTCCTGTAATAAGAGCTTGTTTAATTTATCTTTTTCTTTCTTTTTGTCCCACAAGTTAGCACAATTAAAAATATTAGCCCTTTTACTATTACCCCTAATAAAACTAATGTGTATATATGGTTTTCTTCTTTTTTTTTTTTTTGAGTCAGAGTCCCACACTGTCATCCAGCCAGAGTGCAGTGACACGCTCACAGCCACTAAAGCTTCGACCTGCTGGGCTCAGGTGATCTTTCCACCTCAGTCTTCCAATTAGCTGGGACTATAGGCACGTGCTACCATGTCTAGCTAATTTTTTTATTTATTGTAGAGACGAGGTCTTGCCAAGTTGCCCAGGCTGGTTTCAGGCAATCCTCTCGCTTCGGCCTCCCAAAGTGCTGGGATTACAGGCTTGAGCCACCGCACCCAGCAATGTGTGTATATGGTTTTCTATGTGCTGATCTTGTCCACTCCAATCTGAAGCTGGGCAGAAGGGAGTCCTGACTCACCATACCTGGCCATGGGGTTGTAGGCCTGTGCCAAAGCCCAGCAGGAACGTAGGGAGGGTGATGAGGAGTCCTTCAGCAGCTCCAGGCTCAGCCGTCTCAGCCATTCCAGCCAGTCATCTTTGGAAACCCTTCTGGCAGCTCCCCAGGCCTGTAAGCCCACAGACAATAACGAAAAACCATCAGCTTCAAGGGTCACTTGTAAAGGACCCTCATCTATTTAATGATTATTCTACTTCTCCAATTTATAAAATTATACCTCTCATGATAAAATTTCTTCAGGGCACAAATTCAGAAGAGTAATATTTAATTAAAAACCATAAGGCAAGAACAGCAACCTCTGGAACACACCACAATACAGAAAAAGCCTGTTTTACAACTCATTTGTGCTAGACTCTGAGCAAAGCAGAGAGCACTACAGAACCAGAATGCATAAGACTGGTATCCTCAGGGTGCATTCAGCAAAGTCTGAGGGCCTCCAGTAGTACGTGAAGGTAGTTAGTGCTCTGCATTAGGCACTGGCCCATCTGACCGCAGAGTCACCCAGAAAGGGGAAATGCTCAGGTTCACACCATCATGGATCACGTCACAATCAGGTGAGCAGTGAGCCCACAGCACATGGCACTGTGACAGAGTAAAAAAAAAAAGAGTTGAATGGATTTAATTTCTACTCTTAGTTTACCCCGCCAACTTTCCTCAAAACTCTTAACTCTCCAAGCATCAAGTTACTACCAGAAGCAGCTTAGGCAGGTGGGTGGAAAGACTGGGGTTCTGAAGAGGGCAGCAAAGTGCAGTGGCCAACAGCCACACTCGGGACTCGTTGGCCTGAGTTCAAATCCCAGTGATGCAACTTATTGGCTCTCTGATCTTTGGTAAGTTATTTAACTCCTCTGTACCTCAGTTTCCTCATCAGTAAAAAAAAGGATGACAGCTTCTGCTTCCTAGGGTGCTTTAAGGATTAATCCACAAAATTTAATGAATTTATAACAGTGCTTGGCACAAAGTTAGTGCTATGTGTATTCACACATGTGCACCTATTTCGCTAAAGTTAGAAACATCTGGCTGGGATCCTGGCTCTGCCATTGAGCATCTGTAACACCCTGGGAAATTATGTTGCATCTGAGCCTCAGACTTTCTCATGTGGGGATAAGGAATCTAAAGGGCCTAACTGGAATAAATGAGCAAAAAAAAAATGGTTGCTCATATTGTCAAAATGACACATATTTGAACTAGTCTAGTCCTAATTACACTAAATCCCTAACTTGGAAACTATGCTCTTCAAAGATTTTTCTAGCAGAACAGACATGTCAGTTCTCCCTAAACTGAGGAAATCATGTAAGAAGTTCCCCAACTCTGGACGAGTGAAGTGATCAGGGTGTGAAAGGACCCCTGTGTGCTACACCACCTAATCATTAGTGACTCAGTCATCTCCTCCCCCCTGGAATACATTGGAGCTTTGCTCTTGCTTCTGATGAGGTACCAATGAGAAGCATTACTTAAACCATTGTTTTATATCAAAGATTGAAGTAGAGATGCTACAAGAGACAGACTAAATAATTATCACTGATCATATGGTAAGAAGTCCTGAGAGAGAAGGAAGAGTGAGATTAGGTAACAAGACTTGGCTTTTAGACTTTGTTCTGTTGGGTGAAATGGGAACATCAAGTTTTCTGTTCACAGATTTTTGGCTTCTTACCTACAAGATGAATCTGTGCACAGCTGTACTGTTTCACATAGCACTTTAAAAGGTGAACACGAACAAGGAAGGATTGCTAGTTTCTTTCACCCTCTAATGATGTGAGGTGGGCCTGGGTAAGGCAGAGACAACTCAGCACAGTGGTCAAGAGAATGAGTGTTTGAGTCATGCCACCCAGGTCCTATCCTGGTTCCACCACCGACTAGCTGACATTGGGCAAATTCCTTCACCGTTCAGTGCCTCAAGGTCCATATCTATAAGATGAGGACAGCAATGAGAGCACCTAAGTCATGGGGTTATCATGAGATTAAATGAGTTAATATACACAAAGTGCTCCACGACAGTGCCTGACATATGAAAAGCATTCAACAGATATTACTTCTTGTTACTATTTGATAAATGGCAGTAAAAAGGTCTTTGGGGAAAAAAAAATCACAGCATAATTTATCCCTTTTTTCTCTTTTTATTTTATTATTATTTTTGGAGTTGGAGTCTCACTCTGTTGCACAGGCTAGAGGGCAGTAGAACACTCATGACCACCATAGCTTCGACCTGCTGGGCTCAGATGATCTTTCCACCTCAGCCTTCCAAGTAGCTGGAACCCTGGGCATGCGCCGTAACACCCAACTAACTTTTCTTGATTTATTGTAGAGATGAGGTCTCACCAAGTTGCCCAGGCTGGTCTCGAACCTGTAGGCTCAGGCAATCCTCTCACCTTAGCCTCCCAAAGTGCTGGGATTATAGGCGTGAACCCCTGCGCCCGGCCTTATTTTTTTTTTGAAAGGGGGTCTTGCTCTGTTACTCAGCCTGGAGTACAGTGGTATATTCACAGCCTCAAATTCCTGGGCTCAAGGAATCCTCCTACTTCAGACTCCCAAGTAGCTGAGACTACCAGTGCATGCCATTACAGCTGGTTTATTTTAATTTTAATTTTTATAGTAGTAGGGTCTCACTATGTTACCTAGGCTGGTCTTGAACTCCTGGGTTCAAAGGATCTTACCACTCCAGCCTCTCAAAATGCAGGAATTATAGACATCAGCCACCATGTCTGGCCCTTAATTTATCAAATAGGCCATGTCCCCCATGGGACCTTATCCTCTGCCCTTTAAAATATAATCTGTTCTCAGTTCTTCTGGTTCTATAATAACTGTGTAAACACCAGCTAGTTTTCTCTTGCCATCTACCTGCTGCTGACTGCCTCACCTGGTGTTGCTGGTACATGTTCATGGAATGCCAGCTTATTCATTGGAAAGGTAAGCCTGAATAGATGGTCATGACACGGTAATGTTGCCGCAAATTCTGGAAGGCATTCTAGAGGTATATATAATTTTTTAAAACGTCTTTTGAGTTATGTAAATACTCTATTAGCATAGCCAATAGAATGGTGATTGAGGCAGCAAATTGTTATTTTTGAAAGCTAGTTAAAACTGATAAATATACCAATCCCTAATTATTATTACTGATTATATGGAAGCATAATTTACTTTTTAATGAAATGGATCCAAGAGTCAGCTGTATAAGATCTTCCTTAGAGTTTCTGAATTTGATCTGTTCTCTCAGGTGAGATAAACTACAGGGTCTGTCTTTTGTCTGTTTGGCAAGGTTTACGATTATTTTTTTTCACTGAGTACAATGCAAAACTTCCTGGAATCAAACTAGATTACTTGGGAATGTCCTAACAGAGAGAAAAAAGCTCTAAAGCAGGGTGGAGAGCTGCCTGGCTGGAAGGACATTCTGAACCTAGTCAGGCTGAAAACATCTGGGTGGAAATGTGCATTTGGCTTCCTTGCCAGCCCCTCCTTCAAGTGTGAGGTGTCAGCAGGGTGGCCTCAATAACTGCCTGGGAATGCCAGGAGACTGATGAAGAGATTTCCTCCTGAAGTCTCAGGCTAGCAGTTACAAAATCCCCAGAGGGAAAGTAGCATCACTCCTGACCTAGGAATATTTTATCATCTCCACCTAGAGTCAGCAAACATTCTCAGTAGTTATCACCTGACAGCTGTTCGTGTGGCTAAAGATTCTGACACATCAGTCAGTAATAAACCTCCAGTGTTCCGAAGCTGGTGTGAGCACACATACACACACACAAGGCTGTGTTCAAATTCTCATGGGCTTTGCCACAAAAGGAGAACAAGCCGGCTGGGACACGCCTGCCCAGCTCTTTACCTCTATCTGCTGCTAAACAGAGTGCAGCTGCCGTAAGTCGGCTGCTGCCAGATGAAGAGTAAAACCATGCTGAAATCCAAACCAGAAGCTGCTGACAGTCACCAGAGACATGAATGAAGAGTGCAAAGTGTGAAAAAAAAGTGACATGGTATATGTATTAAAGAGTCAGTGAAGTACCCATACCCATGATTATTCTGCTCAGATTCACTAGAGTTGTTCTGAAACTGCCTGTTTTTTAGGTGGACAGCTAGAGGCACACAGGGGGAAGCTGGTCACACTCCAGGCTCTGGTCAGCAGAGAGAATTCAGTAATCACTTGCAAGGATCTAAAACCTTGCTACGTGGCTGGGTGCAGTGGCTCATGCCTGTAATCCCAGCACTTAGGGAGGCCAAGGCAGGAGGATTGCTTGAGCTTAGGAGTTCGAGATCACTCTGGGTAACATAGTGAGACCTCTATCTCTAAAAGGAAGAAAGAAAAGGGGTGGGGGGGAGAAAGAAAAGAAGGAAAAGAAAACCTCACTACTCAAAGTGTGAGCCAATAGCATCATATTACCTGGCAGCTTGTCAGAAATGCAGAATATCAGGCCCTACCTCAGACCACATGCATCAGAATAAATGTTTTAAGAAGATCCCCAGAAACTGATAAGCCCAATGAGTTTGAGAAGTGTAAAAAAGCACTGCTTTATTAAAGAGCCTGCAGCAGTCTCAGTGACAATGAAGGGGCTCATCAGTCAAAACTGGTTCCGTTCAGGTAAAAAATGAGCATGTTATTTGCAACAAAGATTCTATGATCAAAGTTCAAGGGAGCACAAAGGATACCTTATTCTCTACTTTTTCTCTATTAAAAAAAACTTATAATCCAGACCTAGGCGGGCTCAGTGGCTCAGCCTGTAATCCCGCGCCTTGGGAGGCTGAGGTGAGTGGATTGCCCGAACCCGCGGGTTCAAGACCCACCTGGGCAAGTTGGCGAGACCTCATCTCTACAATAAATAAAAAAATCAGCCGGGCATGGTAGCGCGTGCCTGTAATTCCAGCTACTCAGGAGGCCAAGATGGAAGGATTGCTGGAGCCCAGCAGGTCGAGGCTGCAGTGACCGGGAGAGGCCACTGCACTCCAGTCTGGGTGACAGAGTGAGACTCCAACTCAAAAAAAAAAAAAAAATCTAGACACCTGGAAAAAGACAAAACAACCTAGTTTCTGCTAACTAGATTTCTGAAAAAACACTTGGGCTGGTTTTGGGTTG
>CAUYQG010125418.1:0-16145 GCA_963574415.1 Tarsius wallacei | reverse complement strand
ACAATAAATCAAAAAATCAGCCGGGCGTGGTAGCGCGCGCCTGTAGTTCCAGCTACTCGGAAGGCGGAGGCGGAAGGATCGCCGGAGCCCAGCAGGTCGAGGCTGCGGTGGCCGGGAGCGGCCACTGCACTCCAGCCTGGGTGACAGAGTGAGACTCCAACTCAAAAAAAAAAAAAAAGAACGAAATTCACAAAAGACTGGAAAATACCAACAAACATCAGGATATTTTTTGCCTTAGGCAAACAGATATAAAACTAAAAGTGATCTTAAGTTATCAAGTTATCTAGGACCACAAGATACTTAACTTTTGAAAACCACAGGTCCTTTCCCCCCTTTGTTGTTGGGGAAGAAAGCTTTTTTCTTTAAAATGCTTGTCTTCAGAGACTACTATGCACATCTGTATGAAAACAAACTTGACAATCTAAATGAAATGGAGGACTTTCTGACATCACACAACCTCCCAACATTGAAACAAGAAGGCCTCGAGACACTAAACAACCCAGACCAATAACAACCCAGAAGACTGTTATAAGAAAACTACCTACCAAAAAAAAAAAAAAGCCTTGGACCAGACAGCTTTCCAGCGGAACGCTACAAAACATACAAGGGGGGCTGAGCCCATACAATCCTACCGAAAGTACTCCAGGTAATTGAGAAAGACGAATTCTCCCCAAATCATTTTATGAAGCTAACATCACACTGATACCCAAACCGGGTAAAATCCAACAAAAAAAGAATACTACAGGACAATATTCCTTATGAACATAGATGCAAAAATCCTCAACAAGATTCTAGCAAATTGGATCCAAAAACACATCTCAAAAATCATCCATCATAATCAAGCAGGCTTCATCCCCATGATGCAGGGCTGGTTCAACATTTGCAAGTTCATAAATGTAATTAAAAACATCAACAGATGTAAAAACAAGAACCACATAATTATATCCTTAGATGCAGAAAAAGCTTTTGATAAAATCCAGCATCCCTTCTTGATTAAAAACCCTCAAACACCTAGGTATAGAAGAAACATATCTCAAAATAATAAGTGCTATCTAAGATAAACCCACAGCTAACATATTGCTAAATGAACAGAAACTGGAAACACAACTCCTAAAAACTTGAACAAGACAAGGCTGCCCACTCTTACCCCTCTTGTTCAACATTGTGTTGGAAGTTCTAGCTAGGGCAATTAGACAAGAGAAGGAAATCAGGGGTATCCATATAGGCAAAGAGGAAGTCAATTTATCCCTCTTTCCTGACAATATGATCCTATACCTCAAAAATTCAAAAGAATCTGTCAAAAACCTGCTTGCACTGATAAAGGATTTTGGCAAAGTCTCAGGGCACAAAATAAATGTGCAAAAGGCAGTTATATTCTTATACACCAACAACAAACAGGCAGAGAACCAAATAAAAAGCACAATCCCATTCACAATATCCACACAAAAAAAGGAGACAGCCCGGCATCTTTCTTACCAGAGACGTGAAAGAACTTTACAATGAGAACTACAAAAGACTGCTCAAAGAAATCCAAGAAGACACAAACAAATGGGAAAATACCCCACACTTATGGTTAGGAAGAATCAACATTGTTAAGCTGTTCATCCTACCAAAGGCAATCTACAGATTCAACACAATAACCATTAAATTACCAACATTATTCTTCTCAGACATGAAATGACAATACAGAAATTCATATGGAAATATAAATGACCATGAATAGTCAAAACTATCCTTAGCAAAAGAAACAAAGCAGGAGGTATCACACTTCCAGACTTCAAACTTTACTATAAGGCTACAGTAATCAAAACAACCCGTTATTGGTACAAGAACAGGTATATAGACAAATGGAACAGGATAGATTCCAGAAGCAAAGCCTCAATTTCTCAACCAACTCATCTTTGACAACGCCTCCAACAAGAACTACTGGGAAGAGGAGAACCTATTCAGTAAATGGTGCTGAGAAAACTGACTGATCACATGCAGAAGATTGAAACAGGACCCCTACCTATCACCATACACAAAAATCAATTCTATATGGATCAAAGACCTAAACATAAAACCTCAAACTATAAGAATCTTAGAAAACGCAGGAGACACCCATATGGAAATTGGAACTGGCAACCAATTCCTGATCAGTGCCCATACCATATGAAATAAGATAGACTAGTGACACCTCATCAAACTGACAAGATTCTGCAAAGCAAAAGAAGCCATTAAGAGAGCAGGAAGACAGCCCACAGAATGGGAAAAAATATTTGCCAACTGTATATCTGACAAAGGTCTAACATTTAGGATCTACAAGGAACTCAAACATGCTGAAAGGAAAAAAACAAACAGCCCCATTAAAAAGTGGGCAAAAGCCGGGCTGGTGGCTCAGCCTGTAATCCCAGCACTTTGGGAGGCCGAGGTGAGTGGATTGCCTGAGCCTGCGGGTTCGAGACCCACCTGGGCAACTTGGCGAGACCTCATCTCTACAATAAAAAAAAAATTTACCGGATGGGGTAGCACGTGCCTGTAATTCTGGCTACTTGGAAGGTTGAGGTGGGGGAATCACCAGAGCCAAGCAGGTAGAGGCTGCGGTGGCTGGGAGCGTGCCACTGCACTCCAGTCTGGGCGACAGAGTGAGACTCCAACTCAAAAAAAAAAAAAAAAAAGTGGGCAAAAGATATGAAAAGACTTCTCAAAATAAGATATATGGGCAGTCAACAGACACATGAAAAGGTGCTCAGCCTCACTCATCATCAGAGAAATGCAAATCAAAACCACATTGAGATACCACCTAACCCCAGTAAGAATGGCCAGCATTAATAAACCAAACAACAATAGATGCTGACAAGTATGCGGAGAAAAAGTAATGCTTTATACTGCTGGTGGGAATGCAAACTAGTGCAACCTCTTTGGAAGCCACTATGGTGATTTCTGAAAGAACTAGAAATTGATCTTCCATATGACCCAGCAATCCTCTACTGGGAATATACCCAGGGGAATTCAAATCATTCAATAAAAAAGATACCTGCACATTCATATTGTTGCAGCTCTATTCACATAGTAAAAACATGGAACCAAACATGCTGCCCATCGAAGCTGGACCAGATTTATAAAAAAGTGGTACATATACACAATAGAATATTATGCAGTCATAAACAAGGACAAACATATGGACTTCACAGCAACTTGGATGCATTTAGAGTCTATCATACTCAATAATCTATCATGAAACAAAGAACAGAGTACCATACGTTCTTACTCATAAGCGAACCTTGAATAATTATCATAATACTATAAGGAAGGGATTGGCAGTAGTGGGAAACTGCCAGTGGAGGGAGTGTGGGATTGGTAGTCAAGGGAAACTGTCAGGGAAGGGAGAAGTACACCCTATCAACAAGGGTACCTGCATAATGAACACTTATATACCTAACCCTGAATTGTACCCCACATCTTTAAAATAAAATAAAAATAAAATACTTGATGTGCTTGATCTACCAGACTGCAAGTGTTAGGCTTTATGCATGTGCACCTATTTCGTGTATTCAAGCATTGACTGCCATCTCTTACATTTTTCACTTAAGTTTTTGACTATATATTTTTTATTATGGGTTGCGTTAAACCAAAATTTCAGCATCTTTGCTATAGTAGTTTTTCATTTTTTGATTTTGTAGTCAAAAAAGGGGGAACCCAAGATATTGGAATTTATTTGTAAAAAATTTTATATTTATTTTTACATGTTTAAACTTCAGTCATCTTTAAAGTACTCTCTGTTTAATGTAATACGCCTATTGGGATGCTTTTTTCACTGCTCAAAACAGTTTTTGAGTTCATCTATTTGGATGCCTTTTAGTGCTTCTGCTGTTTTTTTGTTTTACCTCTTCCACATTGGCAAAACATTTCTCTTTGAGAACTTTTTTCACTCGAGGAAATAAAAAGGTTGCTCAGGATGAGATTGAGTGAATAGGGAGGGTAGGGCACAGACAGCATGCTGGTTTTGGTCACAAAGTGCTGAATGCTCAGTGCAGTGTGGGCAGCTGCACTTTTAAATCACCCATCATGGAGTGGGCAAATGCATTGTAATAATCTCCAAAAAAAAATTCACTGGAGCCAAACACAGCCTCTCACAACAATGTTAGCTGGTGTACTGATGTCGATGGGTTCCTATAACACTTACCTGGCAGGGAAAGACTGTACTACAAGGGGCTTGCCTTCCAAAAAATAATTTGGGTTTTTTGGGTCCCCTCTAGCATAAAAAAAAAACATGATTTTAAAAAGTTTCCAGTATGTTTACACACATAGAATTTTTTGGCTCTTTCATCTCATATTTCTCATCAGTCACCCACTTACTTATTCACAAGCACTTTGTGGTGTCTTAATTCATTCCAGCCACTTTGTTAGGAATATCAGCATCTTTAATTTTATAATATTAAAAAGGAATGTCATATCAACTCTGTCTTGGAGGTTGGAGTAGACATCACATAATAAGTAACATTTTTTATAGTAATGAAAAAAGTACAGAAATCCGACAGGATAGAAGAAAAGGAGGTAACTTTTTCAGTTATGCTATTTTATTTTAAAAAATAAAAAAATCTCAAAAATTGTTCAAAGTACTAACTCTATGATTACTATTTGGGATAATATTAGAGCTCCAACACACAGCATGATCTAAACTTTAGACAGAAAATCCTGAAGTAAAATAGTAATAATCTGGATTTTTACTTTCTGTACTCTCTTCGTTGAACCAGGAGGGGAAAAAAGCTAATTCTCATTTTTAAATGTCAGGAAAATATTTGCAAGTGACATTTTATAATTATTTTATCACCAACAGAAATTATAAAGATAGGTGAGTCTGGAAGAGATTGAACACACTGGGGGTCATTATAAGACTGTCAATGAATAATGACTAAAACTAGAGATAACTTGAACTGCAATTTTAGGACATAGATCAGCTATGATACTATGTAACCAAAGCCAACCATGTTGGATCTCAGTTTTCACATTCACAAAGTAAAGGCGAAAGACTATATAATTACATTACCTGTCGGGTCTTCTATAACATAAAAACACTATGATTTCTCAATCACTGACATGTCAATGAACTAAAATTCAGATTTCAGATTTAACTCTTTGAAACCTATTGACATGTAAATAGGTAAAGACTGTCCCTTAGAAAGTAAAAGCATTTTCCCCCAAAAAACTGCATTTTAAATAGATTTCTCAAAGACTTAATTATTGATTTCTCAACCCACAATAGAGATAATTCAAAATAAAATGTAGAGTGACAAGAGACCAGCAAGAAGTTACAGGTGAAGTAGACAATAAATTTGAACTAAATAAATTGATAACTGATAGCCCTACTAAATGCCATGCTCTGAAAATTATGCTGGCAATCTGTTCAGAAGGAACACACAGGCAGCCGCAGGAATACTAGACTCCACAGAAAACCAACATCTGCTGAAGATGATCTCATAATCAAATATACAAGTAACAGAAGGAACAATAATATATAAGAAAGATATATTTCATAGGACCTGAAAATTGTGATAAAATACATATATTATTTTTAAATGCATAAGAATACAAAAGAAGCAATGGAACCATAATGAAAGTACAAGGAATTACGAAAACAAGAAATAGTTTGAGAAAAGAAACAAAACTTTTATAAGCGAAAAACAGTTACTAAATGTCTGAGTTAACTGACTGATTCGAAACAGCTGGAGATACAATTGGTGAACTAAAAATTAAATTTTAAATAATAAGTACAAAAGCAGTTAAGACATTTTTTAAAGATGTGGAAAAACTATGAAGAAAAGGAAGACTGAGATACATAGAAGATAGAATGAAAAATTCCGAATATATTCAATGGGACTACTAGAAGAAAGAAAGAAAAAATAAAAGAAGGCCAAATATTTTAAAACTTGATTGGGGATTTGACAATATTAAAGAAAACAAGAGTCCTTTAAATTAAAAAAACAAGTAAGTCCTGAACAAAATAAATATAATAAAGTCCACAACTACATTTGTGACAGTGAAACTGTAAAATATTAAAATGAAGAAAAAATTTCTTACAAACAATTAAACAAGATTAAAAAATTCATATATAGAGAAAAGGTAGCTAGGCTGACAGCAGACACCTCATTAGCAACAACTAATGACAGAATTTTATGGGATAAAATGATTTAAAATGCTGAAGTAAAATAATTGAAATCTTAGAATTTATACTTGCCTAAAATATCATTCAAGATTGGTATCCTAATAAAGATATTTTCAGACAATCAAACACTTACAGAATGTCACCAAGACAATAATAAACTAAATTAGATACAGGATAGATAGATAATGATAGATTACATAGATAACAGTAAGCCAACAATAAGTAATTGAAAAATAATTGAAACAAAAGGTTATTTGGAAGAAATTGAAACCAGATTTTTTAAAAAACAATGGTACAAGAAGCAAGGAAGTTTTTAATTTACATTTCCCTGATGATTAGTAATGCTGAGCATTTTTTCATATGTTAGTTGGCCATTAGTATATCCTCTTTTGAGAGATGCCTGTTCATGTCATTTGCCCACTGTAATGGGGCTATTTGTTCTGATTTTGCTGATATCTTCGAGTTCTTTGCAGGATTCTAGATATTTGATTCTGGATCCTTTGTCTGATGTATAGTTTGAGAATATCTTCTCCCATTCTGTAGGTTGCTTATTTATTCTATTGATTTTATTTTTTCTGTGAAGAAGCTTTTTAGTTTAATTAAGTCCCATTTATTTTTATTTTGCATTTGCTTTTCAGATCTTAGCCATAAATTATTTTAGACCAATGTCCAGAAGAGTTTTTCTTAGGTTTTCTTTTAAGATTTTTATGATTCCAGGTCTGACATTTAAGTCTTTTCCATCTTGAGTTAATTTTTGTATATGGTGAGAGATAGGTAGGGATCAAGTGTCATTCTTCTGCATGAAGCCATTCCATTTACCAAGCACCATTTGTTGAACAGGGTATTTTTTCCCCAGTGTATGTTTTGACCTCTCTGGAATAACCCTAACAAAGCTTAAAAGCAAGACTACAAAGAATAAAACTGATTCAAAGATACTTAATTTCATTCCAGAATAAATCCCAGTAATAGTTCATGAAATATTAAATTACTTTGTCAAAGATCAGTTGGCTGTGGATATGTGGATTTCTTTCTGGATTCTTTATTCTGTTCCATTGGTACATGTGCCTGTTCTTGTATCAATACCATGCTGTTTTGGTTACTGTAGCCTTGTAGTATAATTTGAAGTCAAATAATGTAATGCTTCCAGCTTCGTTCTTTTTGATTAAGGTTGCTTTGACTTGTCTGGCTCTTTTTTTATTCCATATTAATTTTAGGATTGTTTTTTCTAATTCTGTGAAAAATGATGTCGGCAGTTTGATAAGATTGCATTGAATCTGTTGGTTACTTTGGGTAATATGGTCATTTTAGCAATGTTGATTCTTCCAATTCATGAGTATGGGATGTTTTTCCATTTGTATGTGTTCTTTATTCTTTCATCAGTGTTTTATAGTTCTCCTTGTAGAGGTCTTTTACACTGTTGGTGGGAGTGTAAATCAGTATAACCTTTTTGGATATTGGTGTGAGTATTTCTCAAAGAACTAAAAGTAGTTCTACCATTTGATCCACCAATCCCGCTACTTGGTATCTACCTAAAGGAACAGAGGTTGTTATACAAAAAAAGACACCTGCACTCATATGTTTATTGAAGCATGGTTTAAAATTACAAAGATGTGGAATCAACAAAAATGCCCATCAACTGATCATTGAATGAAAATGTGAGAATATGTATGTATGTGTGTATATATATATATGTATATATATGAATATATATGTATATGGAATACAAATATGGAACATATATATATATATATATATAAAAAATGATGGAACACTATTCAGCCACAAAAAGGAATGAAATGTGTTTTGTAGCAACTTTGATGGAATTGGAGACCATCATCCTAAGTGAAATAACACAGAAGTAGAAAACCAAACCCCACATGTTCTCATTTACAAGTAGAAGCTAAACTAAGAAACTGCAAAGGCTTAAAA
The DNA here is from genome assembly GCA_963574415.1 of Tarsius wallacei. NCBI lineage: Eukaryota > Metazoa > Chordata > Mammalia > Primates > Tarsiidae > Tarsius > Tarsius wallacei. Next base: position 8,071 of record CAUYQG010125418.1, on the reverse strand, counting down.
AATGGCATAATGAATATTGAAGACTTAGAAGGGGGAGATTTGAGGGGGCAGGAATGAAAAATCATCTGTCAGATACAATGTGCTCAGGTGGGGGTGGAGGGTACACGTAAAGCCCAGACTTCATCACTACTATATGATGCATCCATGTAACCAAAAATCATGGGTACTCCCTAAAGCCATTGATATAAAAATACAAATAAAGCAAGGAAAGACTTTTACTTCCAACCACAATAGAGTTACCTTCTGCCTTAAACAACAAGAAAAATCAGACAAAATGTATAATGCAACAGTTTTTAAATGGATGACGGGGAAACAAAAGAGTACAAGTCCTACAGTTACTTCAGGTTACTGCCTGAAGAGAATTTAAGCTGCAGCAGAGAAAAAGGAAACCCAAACAAGACCTCATGACCTAGCAAAGTTAAGGAGACAGGTGCAGAGTTTAGAGAGGAAAAGGGAGCTAGGATTTTGGGGTGGGAGGAAAATATCAAAGAGGGAACCAAACAGAAGGAGATTGCTCTAGAGTTCTTAAGTGTGATCTTCTAGAGATTTTGGCTAACAACTGAGCTGTGCATGGGCGTGAGAATATACGCAAGGCCAGAAAAAGATCTCCCTATAAGGAGTAGGAAAAATAAACTTTTGAAGCTCAAGGAGGGCTAGGAATAATTCATTTTCCCAATATGAGAAGACATCCTAGTACACAGGGCATTAGGTAAGTTCCTAAAAAGGGTGTTACATTAGGAATAGAGTCAAATGAGCTCTAGACCAAAGACCTCTCTGGAATAACCCTAATGAAGCTTAAAAGCAAGACTACAAAGAATAAAACAGATCCAAAGACACTTAAATTCATCTCAGAATACATCCCAGTAACATTTAATGAAATATTAAAAATTAACAGCAAAAACCCCCCAAAATTCATATTGCCTAATATCCATTCAAAAAATTACCAAGCATGCTTTCTGGTTCTTGCAAAAAATAATATAAATACACTTCTCCCTATCTCCAATAATGTCCAGCTTGAAACTCTGGACATTATTTATAAATCAACATAAGACTGAAATTTGGAAAGAAGAAGGCAGACCACCTGGGAGCCCAAAAAAGAGTATAGCAGTCAGTTCTGTGTTTTTTGTTTAATATATCCTAGACAGGGTACTGGAGAAGCCACCAAACCAGAAATGCCAACAGATGCAAACAAAAAATCAAAAAGTCCCAAGAAAAGTCTGTTTATTTTCTCCAGATAAAGGCCAAGAAAGTGGCAGTTTAGCAAGATAGAAACTTTTAGATAACTATCACCCTATTCCAGTCACACACTATAAAAAAAGACTTCAGCCCTACACTCTTCTTCAAAAAATGCTTAGTGGGGAGTCTAGGTTTCCACCCTCATATGATTGTAATGAGACCACATTTGTCCTAGAATTTTTGAGTTAGGTTCCAGAAATATCATTACAGTCCAGCAGTAACAAGTCCTTCTTCTGTCATAGAATCAGTGGAGACTACGTGGGGAGGTGATTTATTTGAGCAAAAACATTTAGATTCATTTTCTACCAAAAAATGTTGTGAGCAGAAATTATGAGAGTAAAATACAGAAATAAATAAGGCATTTCAATATGCATCTAATATTTTCATATTAATTTTGTCTATATCAATTATTTTCTACATTTTCAACATTGAAACATGCTGCTGATATTCATTGCCCTTTAAGAATGTCATGATATTTTTGGCTAGCCATGGCTGCTCACGTTAGTAATCACAGCACTTTGGGAGACTGAGGCAAGAGGATCACTTGAGGCCATGATTTGAGACCAGCCTGAGCAACATAGCAAATTCCTGTTTCTACACACACACACACACACTCATGGGGTTTTAAAAATTAAATTTGATTAAAGTCAATTTGTTTGAATTCTTAAAATTACCATGCATGTAAACAAGAACAAAATATTACTCATAAATAGATAAAAATTCAACCACAAACAGCCTGGAGCCAATTCCAAGATAGCTACAGAGGCAGTCGGTGGGAGTGTGTGAGTGTCCACATAAATTGAGAGGGTGCAGAGACAAGTGTTCATGCTAGGTTGTCGACAAATGGGGGAGAGAGCAGACTGAGTCCTCCTGCTTAGGCAGCTGCCCTGCATGGCTGCTCCGACAGAGGCAGGCACTATCTCTGCAGTGCCACCAAGGGAACAAAACAGTGAGGATCACCTCCTGCTGGTACAGCCACCCACCACTGCAGTCTTCAGCATCAGAGCAGACACTGCCAACTGGAACTAGAAAAATATACCAGAGAAACCTGTTCTGAATCCCAGACAAGGAGACGAGAGATGCCCCATCCCCCAACTGAAGCATTTGTGTTCTGCAGCTGCAACTGAAGAACCCAGCCCCAGCTCATAGTGGATGAGAGGCAGTGAGTTTTAAAGTGAACCAGCACCCTTTTCGCAGGAATTTGCAAGACATGTGATTCGGGCATGCAATGTCCTTATCAGCATGCATGGAGAGGGATGAACACAGGAGGATCAGCTGGGGGCAGCTCGCAGCCTCTACCCAACCACACAGGATGAACAAGGAGACAGATTTGAATATTTGCAGTCTGCGGCTGCAACAGAGGAGCCCAGCCCCAGCTCACAGCAGATGAGTGGCAATGAGTTCTAAAGAGACCCAGCATCCTTTTCCCAGTGATTTGTGAGATGTGTGATTCAGGTGGGCAACGTCTTGATCAGTACACACTCAGAGGCCTGAACATTGGTGGATCAGCTGGGGGCACTTTGCAATCTCCCCTCAACCACAGGGGGTGAAAAGAGGGACAAATTTAGAAGTTGGAAACTCCTCCCCTCTGAAGTCCCTCCCCTCTGAAGTCCCTCCTCTCCACCACAAGCTAAAAGAAATAGTGCTGACTTCATGCCTGCAAGAATAATTTCCAACAGCGAATAGAGAACCTGCAGTAACAGCCCTGCAGTCGCAGAACCAGTCACAAGAAATTCCACACCCACCTCCCAAAGAGATATACTAAAGCTGAGAATTCTTTATCAACTTTTTTTGGAGGGAGATAATGGTTTGTTTGATTATCTCATTTGGATGCTTTGTTCATTGGTTGGTTTTCTCTTTTCTTTCTTCTATTTCTCTTTCTTTATTATTTCTCTGTTTTTATGTCTTTTTCTATCCTCTTTTCATCTATTTCTCCTCCTTTCTCTTTTTTCTCTTTTCTCTCTTATATACAGTCTTGGGCTCAGGGATCATGCAAGCATACCCACTGTAAAGTCATATTGTACAGAGATGGAGAGCGAGTCCCCACTGACCCATTCACCAGATAGCAAACATTATGACCTGCCAATAGTTCTGAATCCTTGCAGCTCACCCCACCCCCTAGTAAGTGCTCAAAACTATAAAGACACAGCACAATGGCCCACTCCTGGCCCTACTTCATAAATGAACAAACCCAGAGCCACAGCTCAAGGAAGGATAAAAGGTAGTGCAAATATCAGAAGTGGCTGCTTCTCCATCATCCACTGAGAAATGGAATTAAAGAGAAAGATAAGAGAACTGCTACAAATGAAGAAAAACCAAAAAGAGTTGCTGGTAATCATCAGGGCCCCAGTAAAGAGTCAGTGCTAGAAAGAACAGCTTCTGGGGCACAAACAATGGCTATCTCTGAGAACAACAGTACCCAGAGGTACTTATGGAGATCAGAGAATTGTTGGCTAGAATGAATAGAAATCAAGAAATGCAAGGGCTAAAACTGAACAAAATTGCAACAGAGCTGGAGACTCAAGAAATTGTACTTTGAAATAACAGAAATAAAGAACTCTGTCCTAGAAATAAATGACACACTGACAAGCATGGGAAGCTTAATTGACCAAGGAGGAGGAAAAAACCTTAGAGTTGGAAGAACAAAATATGGAATTAACCCAATCTATTAAAAATATAGAAAAAAAATACTTAAGAAGAAAGAGGAAACTCTCCAAGAGATGTGTGATTTTATAAAGAAACCAAACCTACATCTGATTGGAATACCTAAAATAGAAAGAGAAATGGAAAACACCTTAGAACAAACATTCTATGAGGTCATTTAAGAAAACTTCCGTAAGTTGGTCAGAGAGACTATATAAGCACAAGACATCAAGCAAATGCCTGCAAGACATCTTATGATAGTAATTCACCTACATAAAGTAGGTATAAAAGAAAAAATCCTAAGGACAGCAAGGGAAAATGGTCAGACTATCTACCAGGGGAGGCCAATCAGAACTGCTGCAGACTTATCTGCAGAAACACTACAGTCCAGAAGGAATTTGATCCCAATCTTTAATGTTCTCAGAGCTAAACAGTTTCAACCAAGAATTTCCTACCTTTCCTACCCAGCCAAGCTAAACTTCATCAGCTACAGAGAATTAAAATCCTTCCCAGACATCCAATCCCTAAGAGAATATGTTGCTTTAAGACTAGCTCTACAGGAGATGCTTAAAAAGTTGCTGTGCACAGAAGAAAAAAGAAACAAAAGATCATACACTTTACAAGATCACAAACAAACGCAGAAGCAGCAGAACACACAGCATACCCACAAAAATGAAAATACACACATATATGAACACAAAAGCTAAATGAAAACAAAACAGCCTTAAAAGAATAATATTTCAGGGATAAACTCTCACTTTTCAATAATCAGCCTGAATGTTAATGAACTAAATGCACCACTGAAAAGACATACAATGGCAAACTGGATAAAAAACAAATGACCCAGCAATTTGCTGCCTCCAGGAAACTCATCTCACCACAAAGGATGACCACAGACTGAAAGTTAGAGAATGGAAAACAACTTTTCAGGTGAATGGATCACAAAAGAAGGCAGGAGTTATGATCTTAATATCAGACAAAACAACCTTTAAACTATCAAAAGTTTAAAAAGATACAAAAGGATACTACATAAAGATAAAATATTCAATCCATCAACAAGAACTATCCATCCTAAACAAATATGCACCCAACACAGAAGCACCAGCTTTTATGAAATAGCTACTAAGTAAATGAAAAAAAGATATTGACTCTAATACTACCAGAGCTGGGGCTTAAATACCCCACTAACAATCCTAGATAGATCATCAAGGCAAAAAATCAATAGAGACCCAGAACCTCAACTTGATGCTAGACCAAATGGACTTAGTAGATACCTAAAGGATACTCCAACAACCACAAAATATACATTCTACTTATCACCACATGGAATAGACTCCAAGATTGACCACACCCTCAGCCATAAATCAAGCATAAATAAATTTCACAAGATTGAAACACCATCATGCACCCTCTTAGACCACAGTAGAATTAAAAAAAATAAATATCACCACCAACAAACTTCCCCCAAAACCCACAAAGACATGAACACTAAACAGCATGATGCTGAACAACTCCTGGGTCAACACAGAAATCAAAACAGAAAGTAAAAGATTCCTGGAAACAAATGAAAATGAAGAAACATCTTACCAAAATTTCTGGGATGCCATGAAATCAGTACTAAGAGGGAAATTTATATCTCTGTGAACACACATGAAGAAAATAAAAAAAGAACAAGTTGACAGCCTAATAAATCACCTAAAGGAGCTGAAAAGGCAAGACCATCAAAACATTAACTTCAGCAGAAGAATCCAGATCACCAAAGTAAAAGCTGAAATACAGGATACAGATGACAAAAATACCATAGAAAAAAATCAATGAAACAAAAAGCTGGCTCTTTGAAAGGATAAACAATATTGGTGAATCCCTAGTTAGACTGACCAAGAAAAAGCCCAAAACACAATCAGAAATACAAAAGATCAAGTAACTACTGAGAAGAAATACAAAAAATTATCAGAGACTGCTATGTACACTTGTATAGAAACAAACTTGAAAACCTAAAGGAAATGGAAGACTTTCTGACATTGCACAAGTTACCCAAGTTGAAACAAAAAGAAATGGAGACCCTAAATAGACCAATACAATCCAGGAAATTGACTATGTCATAAGAAAACTACCTACAAAAAAAAAGTCCTGGACCAGATGGCTTTCCAGTAGAGGGAAATTTATATCTATATAAGCACACATCAAGAAAATGGAAAGATCACAAGCTGAGAGCCTAACTAATCACCTAAGAGAGCTAGGAAGAGAAGACCACCAAAACCCTAACTTTAACATAGAATCCAAATCACCAAAATAAGAGCCCAAATTGGGACATAGAAGATGAAAATATCATAGAAAACATCAACAAAGCCAAAAGCTGGTTCTTTGAAAGAATCAACCAGATTGATGGACCCCTTGCCAGAATGACCAAGAAAAAGAGAGAAAAAGCCCAAATAAACACAATCAGAAATATAAAAGATCAAATCACAACTGACCCCGAAGAAATACAAAAGATTACCAGAGATTACTATGTACACTTGTATGGAAACAAACTTGATAACCTAAATGAAATGGAGGACTTTCTGACATCACATAACCTCCCAAGGTTGAAACAATAAGAAATTGAGATCCTAAATAGACCAATAAAACCCAAGGAATTGACTCTGTCATAAAACAAAACAAAACTAAAAAATCTACTTACAAAAAAAAGTCCTGGGTCAGACAGATTTCCAGTGGAATTCTATAAAACAAATGAGGAGCTGATATCAATCCTATTGAAAGTATTCCAGACAACTGAGAAAGATAGAACTCTCCCCAAAACATTTTGTGAAGCTAACATCACACTAATACCCAAACTGAGTAAAGATCCACCATGAAAGAGAACTAGAGGTTAATATCCCTGATAAACATAGAAGCAAAAATTCTCAAATCAGATTCTCAAATCTAGCAAACTGGATTCAACAACACATCACAATAATCATCCACCATGACCAAAGTAGGCTTCATCAGCAAGATGGAGGGCTTGTTCAACATTCACAAGACGATAAATATAATGAAATACATCAACAGATATAAAAACAAGAACCACATGATTATATCATTAGATGCAGAAAAAGCTTTTGATAAAATTCAGCATCCCTTCTTGTTAAAAACCCTCAAACACATAGGCATAGAGGGAACATACCGCAATATAATAAGAGCCATCTATAATAAACCCACAGCCAACATATTGCTAAACAGACAGAAACTAAAAGCATTTCCCCTGAAAACCGGAACAAGGTTGCCCCTTCTCACCCCTCCTGTTCAGCATAATGTTGGAAGTCCTAACTAGGGCAATCAGAAAGATAAGGAAATCAGGGGTATTCAAATAGGAAAAGAGGAAGTCAAGTTATCCCTCTTTGCTGACAATATGATCCTATACCTCGAAAATCCAAGAGGATCTGTCAAAAACATCCTTGCACTGATAAAGGACTTTGGCAAAGTCTCAGGGTACAAAATAAATGTGCAAAAGATAGTTGCATTCTTATGCACCAACAACAAATAGGCAAAGAACCAAATAAAAAACACAATCCCATTCACAATAGCCACACAAAAAATGAAATACCTCAACATCTTCCTAATCAGAGAAGTGAAAGATATTTACAATGAAAACTTCAAAACACTGCTCAAAGAAGTCAAAAATGACAGAAACAAATGGAAAAATATTCCATGCTCATGGATTGGAAGAATCAACATTGTTAAGATGTCCATCCTACCAAAAGCAATCTACAGATTCAATGCTATACCCATTAAATTACCAACATCATTCTTCTCAGACCTGGAAACAACAATATAGAAATTCATATTAGCAAAAGAAACAAAGCAGGAGGTACCACATGTCCAGACTTTAAACTTCATAATAAGGCTACAATAATCAAAACAGCCTGGTATTGGTTCAAGAACAGGATAGAGACCAATGGAACAGAACAGAGATTCTGGAAGCAAAACCTCAATTTCTCAACCAACTCATCTTTGACAAAGCCTCCAACAACAACCACTGGGGAGAGGAAAACCTATTTAGCAAATAGTGCTGGGAAAACTGGCTGACCACGTGCAGAAGAATGATGTTGGTAATTTAATGGGTATAGCATTGAATCTGTAGATTGCTTTTGGTAGGATGGACATCTTAACAATGTTGATTCTTCCAATCCATGAGCATGGAATATTTTTCCAT
>CAUYQG010125416.1:0-39746 GCA_963574415.1 Tarsius wallacei | reverse complement strand
CCGGGCTCAGTGGCTCAGCCTGTAATCCCGCGCCTTGGGAGGCTGAGGTGAGTGGATTGTCTGAGCCCGCGGGTTCGAGACCCGCCTGGGCAACTTGGCGAGAACTCATCTCTACAATAAATCAAAAACCAGCCGGTCGTGTAGCGCGTGCCAGTAGTTCCGGCTACTCGGAAGGCTGAGGTGGAAGGATCGCTGGAGCCCAGCAGGTCGAGGCTGCGGTGGCCCGGAGCGGCCACTGCACTCCAGTCTGGGCGACAGCGTGAGACTCTGACTCAAAAAAAAAAAAAAGTTTTCAAAATGTTTTCCATCTCTTTCTAAATGAGAGTTCATATATACCATATTATTCTACATTCTCCAAAGAACTTGTATTAACATTTTCTTTCCTGACTGCATTTCTTCTTAAAACATTGTCAGTGAAATACCATTTTAAAATTTCTGTGTAACAAAGTCCATTTACTCCAACAGTTTATTCTATAACACAGTTTTCTGATGTTTATTTTTCCTTTTGTATATTTTAGACTGAATTTGGCTAATATTTTCCTAAATAGCTGGCATATGAGCTCTGATAATTAATTCATGAACTTGCTACTGTGTGCTTATGTTGGCAGCACTGTACAAACAACTCAGTAAGGTTTCATAACCTTGGTATATCAGTGTCTCACAACTGTGTACATGATGATGTGTGGTGCTGTCTTGCTGAGTGATGTTTCATGTTTTTGTGTACATTCGCAAGAATGTTGTAGTTTAAATTAGAGCAAAAATCAAACATTAAACTTCTTGTTAAACTTGGCAAGGGTGGAAGTGAAATCAGGAACATGTTAGTATAAGTTTATGGGGATAATGCTATCAAGAAAACAGCAGTGTATAAATGGTTACAATGTTTTTCTGAGGGGAGACAAAGTGTCACTAATGAAGAGTGGACAGAGTGACCAATGAGCAGAACTGACAAAAACATTGCAAAAATTCAAGTTGTGCATCAAAATTGTCTGCTGACTGTGAGAAGCATAGCAGACCAAATAAATATTGTTAGAGAAACAATTAGGAAAATCTTAACTGAAAACTTCAGCATGAGAAAGATGTGTGCAAAAATGGTCCCAAAGGAGCTCTTGCATCACGACAATGCACCAACTCACACAGCCCTGTCTGAAAGGGAGGTTTTAGCCAGTAAACAAATAATTGTATTGGGACACCCTTCCTACTCACCTGATCTGACCCATGATTACTTTTCTATTTACCCATAAGTAAAGGAAATATTGAAAGGAAGACATTTTGATGACATTCAGGATATTAAGGGTAATACAGCGAGAGCTCTGATAGCTATTCCAGTGAATGAGTTCCAAAATTGCTTTGATGGGTGGACTAACTGTGTAGTTTCTCCAGGGGAGTACCTCAAAGGTAACCATAGTGATATTCAGCAATGAGGTATGTTATACTTTTTCTAGGATGAGTTTGTCAACTTAATTGTCAGACCTGTATGTAACTGAACCCTGTACTTCTACAAAGTTCCTCTTCTGTAATTCTCTAATATTTTGCTATGATACTGGTATATGTTTACAGGTCTTCCTCCCCTATTATAATGATAACCCAGAGTAAGCACTGTACTCTACTCTTATCATCACTCTGGGAGAAACTCCTGGTACATAGGAGGACCTTGGAAATGTTTTACAAATTATTTATGAAATAAATAATATATTTTAATATAAGTAAATATTTTCTTTTAATTTTTTATTAGATTGAAAGTACAATCAATTTCTTCCAGTAAGAAAATGTGTGGCACAATATGATATTATTTAACTTTATACCCCCTTTTACTTCTGACCAAAATAATTTTAGTCATTTCTTCCCCATCTAAGCTCATACATCATCACACAAGCATGTTTTCATTGTTATGCTTTGTTGCCAAATCACCACTTCTCAAATACATCTATTATTTTGAAAATTGTTTTTCTCTTTCCGCAAAGAGAGGCAAGATGGCGATGAAACCGGTGGAAGCATGAAAGTCTCTACAAGGGCGAGTATTCATAAAGACAGTCTGCGTGAGTGGGTGAGTGCTGCTGGGTGAGTGAAAGTCCCTCTGAGGGAAGACTAGGGATCAAGCACCTGGGCCTCCCCTCCGGAGGCAGCTTCAACTCACCATTGTCCTGAGATAGGAACCCCCAGCGGGCAGGATTGTTGGCCATCCTTGGGAGTCTCTTGGGAGAAGGCAGCAGTGGTCAACTGCTCTCAGCACCTGGCACCCGGATTCACGTCACCACCTCAGCAGTGAGCTGGGTACTAGCAGAGGAAACCACGGAGAAGGCGCAGTGAGGAAATCTGGAGCTGAGCCATTCGACCAGTAGGGATCTCTGCCATTTTTTTTTGTCCCAGACCAGGCATTGACCTCCCCGGCTCTGTTCAGCCTCCAACCTGGGACCTAAAGGCTATCTCCGCACCCCTCTGGTATCAACTACTGCTGATCCAGAGAGGAAACTTCAGGAGCAAACATGGAGAGACAAAAGCCCTACCACCATGCTGGGTCAGGCACAGACACATCAGACCTGAGTGTGGGACTTGGCGGTGGTAGCAGCAGCAATGGATGAGTTGAGCGAGTTGAGATCTGATTCACCCTCTTCCCACAGCAGTCTTGGGGCTAAGATCCACCTGACAGCCTGTGCCAAGAGCAGAAGGGAGGGGTTGGAGACCGGAGTCCACTTCTTCCCACAGCAGCGGTCAGAAGCAGCAGTGGTGCTTGGGAAAGGAAACTGAAGTTCCAAAAATAGCTACTGAGAGAGCTCTTTTTTCTTTTCTGTTTTTGTTTATGTTTTAGTACTAGTTCTGTTTCTGTTTTGGTGGTTTTTAGTTTTTGTTTGCATATGGATATTTTTGAGGGTGGGTACATCGTCAGGTATTTCTTTGCATGTTTGTTTGTGTTTTTATTTTTTCTTGTTTTTGTTTGTGTGTTATTCATTAGTTGGTGTGCCACTCTCTTTTCCTTCTTCTCCTCTGTCTTCATCTTCCTTTAGTCTTTCTTCCTCCTTTTTCTGTTCTTCCCCTTTTGCTTATCTCATTTTGCTCACACTGGGCATGCATATGCCACCACCACTTAGACAGATTGTAAGGTGGTGGGAAGTGGGTTCCAGAGGGCCCTGTCAGTGGATACTATAATCTGTAGATAGCTTCTGAACTACAGTTCCTCCCATCACACCATAATCAAATCATAAACCTGCAAAAAGCACAGTCCCCCATCCCAAGTCTGGCTTCAAAATTAAACAAAACCAGAGGATCTACATAAGAAAGAATAGGGGATTGAGCAATCAGAAGTAAAAGCTATCCTCCCATCACTGAGCAATGGAATTAATGAAGTGGGGTTAGGGGAAGGAAATCCAACACAAATGAAGAAGAGTCAAAGGAAGGACTCAGGTCCCACAGAGAAAACTCCTGGGAAGACAGCACCTAAGAATACAAGACTTTGGAACTCAAACAATAAAGAGCTCCTGGAATGACTGGTCCTAAACCACAAACACAGAGGTCAAGATATTAATAGAGAGAATGAATAGAAATGAGGAGAGCCAAAAGAAAAGAATGAAAGAGTTGATAATTGAGATGATAGCAATAAAGAATACAGTAAATTAAATAAATAAACTGACAAGCATGGAAAACAGAATTAACCAAGTAGAAGAAGGAATCTCAGAGCTTGAGGACCAAAATATGGACCTAACTCAAACTGTTAAAAACATAGAAGAAGCTTAAAAAGACAGAACAAAGCCTCCAAAAGATATGTGATTATATCAAGAGATCAAACCTTAGGTTAATTGACATTACTGAAGCATATAAAGAAACAGAGACTACCCTGGAACGAACAGTCCATAAAACTGTCCAAGAAAACTTCCCTCATCTCATCAGATATATGACCACTCAAACACAAGAGATTCAGAGAACCACTCCAAGGCATCAAATGAGAAGACCAACAACTAGACACATAGTAATCCACATACACAAAGTAGATATAAAAGAAAAAACCCTAAGGGCAGCAAGAGAAAGGTCAGACTACCTACCAAAGAAGACCAATTAGAATAGCAGCAGATTTAGCTACAGAAATACTACAGACTGGAAGAGACTGGAATCCCATCTTCAAAGTTCTCAAAGATAAACAATTCCAAACAAGAATTTTCCACCCATATAAGCTAAGCTTCATCAGCAATGAAGAATTAAAATCTTGCCCAGGCATTCAATCTTTAAGAGTTTACACTGTTTCTAGATCAGCTCTACAACAACTGCTTAAGAAAATACTAAACACAGAAGAAAGAAAAAAAAGAACAACCACACTCTTCTCAAGAATACAGGAAAGATTGAAAACACACATATATCAACCCCAAAATCAAAAGAATATCAACAAACAAATAAACAAACAACAACAATAACAACAAACCCTATAAGAACCTCATGACAGTGATAAACTCTCACATCTCAATAATTAGCCTGAATGTGAATAGATTAAATGCACCACTGAAAACAATAAAATGGCAAACTGGATTTTTTAAATGATGCAACAATATGCCATCTTCAGGAGACTCATCTCACCAGAATGGACACTCACACACTCAAAGTAAAAGGATGGAAAACAATTTTTCAGACAAACAACATAGAGGAAAGCAGAAGTTGTGATATTAACATCCTTTAAATTATCAAAAATTGAAAAAGATACAAAAAGTCACTACATAATGATAAAAGGTTCAATCCTTCACCAAGAACTATCCATCCTAAATATATATCCACTAGGATATAGTAGCACTAACCTTTATAAAGCTGCTTCTAGGTAAACTAAAAAAAAATACGTTGACTCCAACACCATTATAGCTGGGGACTTAAATACACCACTAACAACCCTAGATAGATCATATAGGCAAAAAAATCATCAAGGAGATCCGGAACCTCAACTTGACACTTGACCAAATGGAATTCATAGATACCTACAGAATACTCCACCGAACAAGCATGGAATATACATTCTACTCATCACCACATGGAATGTACTCCAAGATCAAGCACATCCTTACCCATAAATCAAGCATAAACAAATTTCATAAGATTGAAATACTACTATGCATCTCCTCAGACCACAGTGGAATACAAATAAATATCAACACCAGCAAAGCTACCCCCAAACCCACAAAGACATAGAGACTAAACAGCATGATGCTGAAAAACTACAGGGCCAACACAGAAATCAAAGGAGAAATTAAAAGACTTCTGGAAACAAATAAAAATAAAAATTCACAAACCTCTGGGATACTATGAAATCAGTACTGAGAAGGGAATTCATTTCTTTATGAGTACACATCAAGAAAATGGAAAGATTACATGTTCACAGCCTAACAAATCACCTAAGGTAGCTGGAAAGACAAGACCACCAATACCCTAATTTCAGCAGAACAATCCAGATCACCAAAGTAAAAGCCCAAATACAGGACATAGAAGACAAAAATAACATAGAAAAAAATCAACAAAACAAAATGCTGGTTCTTTGAAAGGATAAACAAGATTGATGGACCCCTAACCAGAATGACCAATAAAAATAGAGTTAAAGTCCAAATAAACAAATCGAAATGCAAAAGATTAAATCACAATGGACCTTGAAGAAATACAAAAAAATTATCAAAGATTACTATGCACACCTGTATGGAAACAAATTTGAAAACTTAAATAAAATGGAGGACTTTCTGACATCACACAATCTCCCAAAGCTGAAACAAGAAGAAATTGAGACAAAAACAGACCAATAATAATCCAGGGAATCGACTCTATAATAAGAAAACTACCCACAAAAGATGCCCTAGACCAAATGACTTTCCAGCAGAGTTCTACAAAACATACAAGGAGAAGCTGATACCAATCCTACTGAAAGTATACCAAGCAATTGAGAAAGATGGAACTCTCCTCAAATCATTTTACAAAGCCAATGTCACATTGATACCCAAACCAGATAAAGATCCAACAAAGAAAGAGAGCTACAGGCCAATATCCCTGATGAACATAGATGCAAAAATACTAAATAAGATTCTAGCAAATTGAATCTAGCAATACATCTCAAAAATCATCAACCATGACCAAGTACGCTTCATTCCTGGGATGCAGAACTGGTTCAACATTCGCAAGATCATAAATATAATTACATGCATCAACATGTAAGAATAGAAACCACATGATTATATCATTAGACACAGAAAAAGCTTCTGGTAATTCAGCAATCCTTATTGATAAAAACCTTTGAACACTTAGGCATAGAGGGAACATACCCCAGAATAGTAGAAACCATCTATGATAAACCCACAGCCAACATATTGCTAAATGGACAAATATTGGAAACATTTCCCCTGAAAACCAGAACAAGAAAGAGCTGCCCACTTTCACCCTTCTTGTTTAACATAGTGTTGAAAGTCCTAGGTAGAGCAATTGGACAAAAGAATGAAATCAGGAATATACAAATAGGAAAAGAGGAAGTCAAGCAATCCCTCTTTGCTGACGATATGATTCTATACCTTGAAAATCCAAAAGAATTTGTCAAAAACCTTCTTTCGCTGATAAAGGACTTTGGAAAAGATTCAGAGAACAAAATCAACACAAAATGACAGTCACATTCTTATACACCAACAGCAAACAGGCAAAGAAACAAATAAAAAGCACAATCTCATTCTTAATAGCCACAAAAAAATTGAAATACTTTGGCATCTTCCTAACCAGAGAAGTGAAAGACCTTTACAACAAAAACTACAAAACATTGCTCAAAGAAATCAAAAGATGACACAAACAAATGGAAAAATATTCCATACTCATGGATTAGAAGAATCAACATTGTTAAGATATTCATTCTACCCAGGGAATCTACAGATTTAATGCAATTCCCATTAAATTATCAGCATCATTCTTTTCAGACCTGGAAATAACAATAGAGAAATTCATATGGAATCATTAATGAATATGAATAGCCAAAACAATCCTCAGCAAAAGAGACAAAGCAGGAGGTAAGATACATCCAGTCTTTAAACTCTATTATAAGGCTACAATAATCAAAACAGCCTGGTACTGGTACAAGAATATGCATACAGTCCAATGGAATAGGATAGAGATTCCAGAAGCAAAATCTCAATTTCTCAAAAAACTCATTTTATGACGAGGTCTCCACTAACAACCACTGGGGAGAGAAGAACTTATTCAGTAAATAGTGCTGGTAAAACTGGCTAACCACATGCAGAAAATTAAAAAAAGACCCTTACCTATCACCATACACAAAAATCAACTGTAAATGGACCAAATACCTAAATGTAAAACTTCAAACTATAAGAATGTTAGAAAATGCAGGAGACATCCCGATGGAAATTGGAACTGGCAACCAATTCCTGATCAAAACTCCAAGTGTCCATGCCATAAGAGATATGATAGACAAGTGGGATCTCATCAAACTGAAAAGTTTCTGCAAAGCAAAATAAACCACCAAGAGAATGGGGAGACAGCACACAGACTGGAAAAAAATATCTGCCAACTGTATATCTGACAAAGGTCTAACACCTAGGATTTACAAGGAACTCACACATGCAAAACAAAAAACAAAAAACAAACAAACAAAAAAACAGCCCTATTAAAAAGTGGGCAAAAGATATGAATAGACATTTCTCAAAAGAAGACATATAAGTAGCCAACAGATACATGAAAAAAACTCTCAGCCTCACTAATCATCAAAGAAATGCAAATTAAAACTACACTGAGATACCACCTAAATCCAGTCAGGATGTCCATCAACCATAACAAAAAAATAACAGATGCTGGAGAGGCTGCAGGGAAAAGGGAACACTTCTACACTGCTGGTGGGAGTGTAAACTAATACAATCTCTGTGGGAAACAGTGTGGTGATTCCTGAAAGATCTAAAAATCAGTCTTCCATATTCAGCAATCCCCCTTCTGGCAATATACCTGAAGGAACTTAAATTATTCTATAAAAAGATACCTGCACACACATGTTTATTGCAGCACTTTCACAATAGCAAAAACATAGAACCAACCATGCTGTCCATTGAAAATAGACTGGATTTAAAAAAATGTGATACATATACATGATGGAATATTATGCAGCCACAAAGAAGGACAAAATTATGAACTTCACAGCAACTTGGATGGATTTAGAGTCTGTAATACTCAGTGATCTATCACAGCAACATAGAACTGCATACCACATGTTCTCACTCATATGTGAAACCTGAACAATTATCATAATATACATGAAAGGAATTGGCAGTAGTGGGAAACTGCCAGGGGAGGGAAGGAGAGGCACACTTCATCAGTAAGGGTACTTGATCTCTAATTAGGTGAAGTCGGGACCAAAGTGAGGCCCAAACATTACCTACATAATGACCATTTGTATACCTAACCCTGAATTGTACCCTACATCTTTAAAATAAAAATTAAAAAAGAAAAAGAATTCATGACTCTCAATTCTTAACATTTCAATATTTTTTAAGTCAAAATTATTTCTCTTTGTTAGACTTTCTAAAACACTCTGTTTTTCAAATTAGGAACAATACTATACAAATCATGTTAGACAAAACAAAAAGAAACCACAAGTGCTGGTCTGTATTAATATCCTCATGAAATCAGTTCTGATAACTATTTTCTTATATGTTTGCTTATTTATTTTTTGAATTATGTTTTATACTTGCTTTTTTCCCCAACATTCTATGTTTCATACTTGTAATGAATCATTGGTCTCCCTCCTCTTCAGATATGTATTTGATTATGTTCATGATTTTACTGAGTTATATACATGATTTGGTTTTCTTATGAGGTGAAATTTTTTTTTTTGGTAAAGAGACAATAAAATTCTTCCCTCTAATATCAATTGTCTAGTTGTTCAATTTTTATGTCATTCATATTTACCCGGAGGCAAAATACTTCAGTTATTTAAAAAAAATTGAAACACTATCCCCAGATAACTATATTTCTATCTTAAATTTCAAAGTCATCCAAGATATATTTCATATAAAACTCATGAGAATTTCCATCACATGTTTGATGATTCCTTTAATAAGACTATGTTTTACATAAATTACTTTTATCTTCTACAGCACAAATCTTCACATTCTATTGTGATTTCATTTTTATTGGTATGATAATAGCATTCTTTATATTTAGTTATTCTACTGATTCTTTGTATAACAAAGCAACTAGATGTAGAAAGAATAAAAACAGAATCAACAGCAGAAATAAAAAGACAGTCTACTGCTGAAATTCTAATCGTGACTAGTTTTTAGACCCTGAGCCCACCAAATAAGAGGAGGTTAGATCCTTTGAGAATAGGTTTTGCAATGTCACTGAGAGAACATAAAATAATCATGCCTATGACACTTTTTCTAAAAAGACTGGCAGTCATTTGCCCTCAAAAATATACACTGGAAAAGTTACAAGGACTATTGGATGCAGTGTGTGATCTGACAGTTATAATCTACAATGTCATCATAGTTCTTCAGTTAAGAGTGATGAAGCAAATAACTAGTGATCGATGAAATCTTGACCCGAGTCCATCTCACAGTCATTCCAGTGAGTTCATAGATATACCCTTAGATTTTTCCTAGTACTTGAGAACAAAATTTGGATGGTTATGCCAAAGAGGTGACAGAACATTTTAGAGTTTCCCTAATTTGTGGTATAAGACCTTATTGGTAGGAAAGAGTAAGTGGCAGCTGCTGATAATTTCTCCTTTTGCTACACCAGCCAAGATAGTAAATCAGAAGTCATGCTATAAATCCTTGGTGAAATGTTAGAGATTACAAAAATCCTCAAATACATAAAGGATTTTGGGTTTATTCTCCCATTGTATCTGCTTTCATTTCAATTCTGTGGTTTCGAGGGGGGTTGGATGGAGTCTCATAGAGTCTTCAACATTATCTTAAATTTAACCAAATGACAGATTCAATTCCATTTGATTTGCCAGATGTGGCATCTTTATTGGAACAGTTCCACACACTCTCTGGTGATTATTATGCAGCTACTCATCTAGAGAATGCATTTTATTCAAACTCCATTGTAAATAGGATGAAAATCAATTTGCTTTTATGTGGGAAAAACTATTATGTCTTATCATTTTCTTGTCCCAGAGCTATATCAATGTTTCCTCAAGTCATTGCTAACTTTAGTGATCTTGACATGAGGAACATTTTGCTGGTACTGTATACCCTGTTACACACATACAGCTACACAGAGTGACTGGAATGCCCTATGAAAGACCAAGTTAAGTTGCCTGCTTTGAGATGACATTACATGGGACTGAAGCACTGTCTTTTCGGATGCAATATATGCTTTGATCAGATGTTAATTTAGGTTGCTGCATACCTAACATCTAGAATACTCATGTCTGGGAACAAAGAGATGAATGGAGAATTGGTCTCCCTAGTAACCCACTTGCAAATTTTATGCTTTCCTGCATTATCAGGTCCCATCTTATTAAAGATTTTTCTTCTTTAGTTTGGAGTCAGGTAGGAGTTGAGTCACATTGTCAGAAAAACTTTTCAGTGAAAAGAATCTGTGACTACTGTCTAGCTACTTTTTGCTTCTTATTTCTGTGGATCATGGTGGTAAGCATGATACTACCAGCAACAATTGACACATTAAAATGAGGAGCTAGGCATGTGATACACAGTGAGTTTAGGAAGGAATATGCCTAAAACCTATTGAGAGAGGTGGTAGCTAGAAAACAGCTAGGCAGACAGACAGGGCAGCTCCCCCAGTAACAAAGTACCAAACTTCCTGCAGCCCTCTTGGACTGAAACTCCAGTTGGTAAACAACCTCCCTACAAGCCCCTCAGGCTAGAACAAAAATACTCACTGCCAGGATTGGCAAACAAAACAATCATCTCACTACTAGGTCTCTTCCTCCAGCTGATTCGTTCTCAGTACTGACCAATCAGCACAGCTAGCGCCAACCAATCAGCTCACTGCTCAATGCTAGTCAATCAGCTTGATCCTAGGGCTATATAAGAGCCTGTTCTAGCTCCACATCGGTAAGCCCCTGGGATCTCCTCCTGCTGTGGAAGCTTTTCTGTCTTCTCCATAAATTCTATTTTCTCACCTTCCGGCCATCTGACTTTCTCCCATTCTGGCCGTCCGTCCACGTCCCTCATTCTTCCTGGGCATGAGAAAAGAACCCAGACCTGAAGAGCTGCTGAAGATCATTGGAGCTGAAAAACCATGCACTCCAGAGCAAGCTAGCTGACAAAGCCAGCTGAACCAGGAGATTTGCTGGCAGAGAGCAAGACACTGGAGCTGAGACACTTCTCGGGGATTGGCTTGTCAGCCCACTGAACCAGCAACACTCTCACGGCTTGGCTTGCCAGTCCATTAGAGCCAACACTCTCAAGGTTCAGCTTGCTAGCCCACTGAGCTGACACTCTTGGAGCTCAGCCAGCCAGAGGAAAATCCAATTCGCCAGAGCAAGTCTTAGTTTTCAATCCTAGTAATAACTGTAAATGGGCAATAGCAAACAGTTTGACCTACGAAGACAATTAAGGCATAAAGTTCTTGTTTATTCCTAACAGGCAAGCAACCTAGACAAATTGAAGTGCTGAATGAGGAAAAAGTAGTTCAAGGATGGATGGTTGAGGAGGAAAATGATGGAATATCTATTATGGTTTCGGGATTAGTTACAGCAGTGAAAGCCATAGATTACTGAAAGAGACTTCAAGACAAAATGGTTTTGCATTTAGCTTCTTAGAAAAGTAGGGAAAACCTGGGTTCACAAAACGGAGACTCTTATTGTAGAGTGAGTAATGGATTTTGGAAGAAGATGAGTAATTTCCTGTTGTCATATAGACTACATCACTCACTTTTAGGTACTCTCTCAGGTCCTCTTGTTACTGGGACAAATTGTGTCATCCTAGCTGCCATGGAGACTGTGGGCAAAACCACCGGCACCTGTGCTCTTTCCCACGCTGTACAACTCAGTTTGTGGTGCTAGGTTTTCTCTTTGGCACAGAGTCATAAGATACAGTGGGATTTGCATTGTGCTCATGTATGTGCAACCTGAAGTGCAGGGAAGTTAATATCTTATAGGGCAAAGTCTTTGATCAATGTAATACTGGAAGCAAAAGATGAATTATTTCTCCTTTCTTCACGTGGAAAGAATTTCCAGAAATTAATATAGTTTCCGAGATAAGATTTCCGAGAAGCTGAGTAATACATTATACAAGATAAAAAATGGTAGCTAGCTCAATATGCACCTCTAAAATTGTTCTCCTTCTTTCTCAGTCTCATTACCTTTTAAAATCAATACTGTGTTCCTGGGTTTGCACCTCTTCATAAAATATTAACTCACAAGATTTTTCTCAGACTGTGTTTTTTAGGCCAGCCATTCTAAGATGAACATAAATCAGTGTACCAGTTCTCTTGTTGAGTATTCATTTCATGTTCATTTTTTAGACACATTTGTATATCCTTACTCTGTGCCTCTTTCTCCCTTTCTAAGTTATTCAGTGTGCCTAAGATCTTATCTTATTATAAAAATCTTACCTGTTCTTCAAGGCCTTAAATGATTTATTTCCTGATAGCTGTTGTTATCCTTTTGTAATATTTTTCAAAATCGACTTTTTAAAAATTGCAAATTGTGTTAATATTCTTTCTACCTATATATGTGTATATAGGTAGAAAGAATTTATATATATATTTACATATATACATATATTTTGAGTTGTAGTCTCACTCCGTCGCCCAGGCTGGAGTGCAGTGGCATGCTCACAGCCACCCCAGCGTCAACGTGCTGGACTCGGGCGTTACTTTCACCTCAGCCTTCCAAGTAGCTGGAACCACAGGCACGTGCTACCATGCCCAGCTAATTTTTATTTTTTAATTGTAGAGAGGAAGTCTTGCCAAGTTGCCCAGGTTGGTCTCAAACCTGTGGCCTCAGGCAATCCACTCTCCTCAGCCTCCCAAGTGCTGGGATTACAGGATGAGCCACCGAGCCCTGCCTCTATCTTTCTACCTATATTTTAAGTTTATGAAAGATAAGGATTGTGTCTATTTCATCTTTCTAGTACTCATCACACTTATTACAGTCTTGTAAAAATGCAACCTAAATGTTTATTTTAATGCTTATTATATTTTCTTCTCTCTGGTATTATTTTTCTCACCTTTCATCTTATTTCATTAGGGTAGCCAGGATTCTAATTTTTTCATACCTCAGTGAGTATTAATGTCTCAAGGTTTAAAATTTTTGTACAATATACCTTTCTACATTTTTCTTCTATGGGACATTATTCCACAAAATACAATTTTTTAAAATAACTTATTTTAGAATAGCAGGAAAGAAGATCATTTGCTTCCTTAATTTTTTTTTCTAGAAGTATTATTGAGATCAGATGGACTTAATGATATCATTGGCTCATGCACTGATTGAAATTCAAATTTTAAAAAAGGCAGTAAGTCCTCTGGGGGAAATGGTTGCATAATGCATCCAGGAAGACTGGACATTAAACTTCAAGCTTAATGGAATCCATGAAAAATTTTGTGCTTTACTTGTCCCACTAAAGCAGTACCCAGAGAGGGCAAAGATGATCTAATAATGAGAAACAATGAGTTTTCCAGCAAATATACAAAATTTTAGTTTAAATATATTACATAAAAAATTAGAATTTAACATTTCTTTTATTCCCTGGGTTGCGGAATAAGACTCAAAATAGGCAAAGAACTGAATTGGTTATTCACCCCAGTTATCAAAGTGAACATTCTTTCTCTCTTGGTTTATCCCCATAGGCTGTTCTCTTTAGCGACTTTCAGTGTTTGTTTGGGTCTAGGCTCTATATAATATGGAATTTTTCCAGCCATCTTCTCTAAGCACCAGCATCTTATTTCTCCGTTAAACTGTGCATTTACTTTTACCCTGTAGTTTTCTATTATTTTTGTATCTGGCTGAGTCATGTAAGTTTATGTGCCATAGCTATAAATCAAATCTTGATTAGTAAGGTTATTTTCCAGCCTCTAAATTCCGTTACTAAAATCTTACCAACCAATCAAAAGCAATCATGTCGTTTTTTGTTTCTTTTTTTATCACTTCCTTTTATTGGGTATTTAATATACAGCTTATAAAATTCTTTCTTATTTTTTGTACGAGCATAATGACTTTTTACAGCATAGAAAAGCCAGATTGCTAATGTGGAGACAGGGAATGTTTTTTACTTATCAGCATTTACAAGGTTTTATTCTAGATAATATACCTAACTATTTTTAGTTGGTACATATTATTTTAATTCGTTCTTTAGAATTAAGCATTTTTGTTTTGTTTTGTTTTTCTTCTTTTGAGGAAGAATATATATCTTTGGAACTTACTGTAAGTATTCATTATTCAAATTTTGAAATTGAAGGAAATAAAAAGAAAGTGTCTTTTTCTGAGATTGAAAATTGGAAATAATGTGATTTTAAGCTTATTTTATTTATGTGGAAATATTGTAATGCCAATATACAGTTCCATTTCTATTAGCAGTTTTGATTCTTATTAAAATTATAAATGTCATTTTGATCTTTCTTATGGGTTTCATTCATCCATATTGATCCAAGTTGAAAATATTGTAAAGTCGTTAAGAATTCAGGCTGTGATAGTGAAAGTAAATCTCAGGAGGTATGCAATTTTATGTGTTATCATTGGGAAAAATGAAAACTAGCATCATACAAGCAACTTGTATCAGTTATCTCTTTCTGCATGATATATTGCCCTAACACTTAGCAGCTAAAGTAACAGACATTTATTTTATCATAGTTTCTGTGTATCAGAAATGTGAGCAAAACATAGCTGAATGACTCATTGCTGAAGTTCTCATATAGGGTTGTAACCAGGAATACTTACAACTAGGAAGATAGTCACACCCAAACACTTGATTGAGAGAGAATGCACCTCAAAGACACATGATTTTTAGTTGTATTAAGTTATTGTTAGCTTTTGAACTTAAGGCCACATTTTCTCTCTGTTTGCTAGACAAAAGTCTTCAACAGTCCTTGCCACATTGGCCTGTCTATAGGGCAGCTGAGAATATGGCAGTTGGTGTTCCTTGGAGAAAGTGTGTGTGAGAAAGAGAAAGAACACCAAGAAGTAGTATACAGTTTTTGTGTAACCTGATCTTAGTAGGAACATCCCAAACTTCCACCACATTTCATTGATTGGAATGAGTTAATAAATCCAGTCCATACTCAAGGGGAAAAATGACAAAGAGTTAGGGATTATTGGAGGCTGCCTTAGAAGTGTCTACACATAACTGTTAAATGTTCCTGTGGTCAGGGGTTGTGAAAATAATACAAACCCACAAATAATAAGGAGAATTTAAACAAGAAAAGGTGCAAGGATTTATTTATCATATGACATTGTTTAACATTTAGAGAGAATACTATTCTCAACCACGAATTCTTGACTTCTTATTGGGAGATCTGGGGTTGAGGGAACAAATGAGATGGGAATATAAATGTTGGAAATATTAGAAATTTATGAAAGTTCTGAAATAAACTGGATTGCAAAATGTAAGTTACGGTTCTGTTTTATTGCACTATCTTTAAAAAGAGTTTAAACACCTAATATTGCCATATTTGTGTATGTGGAATTCTGTAATCTGTGCCCATACAGACTCTATGGCAAAAGAACAACTCTGCTTGTATCGTTCTTTTTACCTTTAGAAAAATGTTTGGCCTTTGCTAATTAACCATTAAAATACAGCTCCTTGAGACTGTAAACAGATTTATGAACATTTTTATTTTGAACAAATCTCATCACACACTTCATATAAGAGATTTTACTAAACATTTTTGAGTATCTTACTGAAGGAATGCAGTAAATTTCTTGGCATTGGCCTTCCAGTATTTCAGTTTATCTCAATATAACTCTTTTTGTAAAATAACTATTATAAGCTTGCTTTTTTATTATGAGATGGAGTCATTTTCTAGTTCTGTATAGTCACCCTTCCTATAATTCATCCTTTCTATGCTTATTTATTCTGTGGAAAATTTGGATATGGGCCTCGATTACAAGTGATAATTTAAATGTAAAACTGGCTAAACAAATATATTTTTTCCTGAACCATTAGACAGCTGCCAGCTATTTAAATTAAATGTTCATACATTTAGATTCTGGTAAACAATTTTTTTTACAATTATTATTGCATTCGTTTTGTTATAAAAACATACACTAGAATTTAGGCAACAATACAGAAGCCAAATTATCTCTGGACTGAAATGTTTGGTCCCTGTCTCTTACTGGCTATGCGGATAGGCATTTGCTCTGTGCCCAGGATCTCCAAATTCTGTTATATTCTGTGTAAATGAACCATAGTCAATTAGGAAACTTAAGTATATTGGTAGCCCCTTATCTGTCCACATTTATGGAGACATTAGCAGTCTCTCAAAATATGAGTGAATATCATTGCGAAGGGCTGAGTTATACATGCATTTACATTTATTTATCAATGTTGACTAAATAGAATTTTAACAAATATTGGCAACAATGAGAATTTTTTTATTCCTGAATGTGATATTTTTGCCATAAGGGTTCTTCTCTTTAGTTTAAATATTATACATTTGTTTAGAAGTAACATATAAATTTATAAGAGAAAATATAATGTAATTTTAGTATAAAATAATTGACTATCTTTCGTTTGTTGACAAGAAACTATTTTAGGTAAAGTTCATATTGCTTAATCTGAAAGTATATCATTATTTCTCATATATTCCACCATTTGGTTTGTGGAGAAAGAGATCTTGAAGACCTGCCGTCTTGCCCTCAGGTTAATCTAAAGATATGGTGTAAACACTAAATTATTTGCTCCCTACACTCATTGTCCAGTCATTTATTTTTTCCTCTCCCCCACTGACTTTCAAGACCATATATGTTTCAAGATTTTTGTGAGGTATGAGTTTCTAATTTATGTTCATTTAATATACTTTAAGAAATGAGAAGTCATAATTTGACCCATAATTGGAAACATTTCAAAACAATAAGGAAGCCAATTCAAGAATAAACAAAACATTTCTAATGTTCTCTGAAATATTAAAAGCTTTTGGGCTTCTATATGTCATATACACATTTTAATCGTACCTACCGATATTCATAGCAGCTGGAAGTCACTCAATTGAAAATTAAAATTAAAATTGGTTAGAATATACTTCTCAAAGTACTGCACAGTCCTTTTGAAGAAATTGGGGTTCCCATTGTGAATCTAAAAACAAACAAACATATAACAAACAAGCAAAAAACAGCTTTCAGATTTCTTCGACAGTTTGTTTTCATCATTTTTGCATCTTCTGATGATGTAATTGCTGCCTAACTTCCTCTCCATAACACATGCAAAACTTTCAGATATTTCTTCTCCCATTCTTAAATAAGCTTAAGAAATATTATTTGGTATCCTGTCAGGATAAAAGGCCAAGAACATCCCTATGTTAACTTATAATAGGTGCTACATCATGAGAATACTTACATTTTAAAAATGTAGTGATATTAAGAAAATATTTTTTACAAAAATAACTTGCCTCACAATGATAGATATTCACAATATTATAAATGGCTTGTCAAAGATGCCACTAAAATAAACTTTGAAATGTGGTTGTCATATTTCTTACTTTATATGCACATGGGAAGAATGAAGCAATTTAACAGCAAAGTTTTCAAGGTTGTCTTTGATGCATTTCTGAAACCAAACTGCACTCTGACATTTCAATATTCAATTTTTTCATTGTAATCTGGTTTTATTTATAATTGATAAAAGTCTCATCTCTGAGCTGAGAGCCTGTCCTGGGTTTGCTATTGCCACAAGGCTTGGGCAGACTGCTCTGTTTCCTCCTGTTGCTTTCTACTGAATTCCAATTCTGTTTTCTTTCACCCAGAGTGAAGCATAAACTCAGTCACTAGGAGTTTCACTCTTTATTAGCTTTCCCAGGAGTAAGCATCTACCCCTAGTTTATGCTTTTGAAAGATATCCCACTGGGAGTAGCTAAAATATAGATGCAAATTTCTACAAGATGATATTTTCCATATATGAAAAGTATCTTCTAGTGGTTTGTTAAATCTGTCTTTTGTGTAGGTGATAGTTTACTATATCTTGCATCTAAGAAACTTATTTTCATAACTTTATTTTAGAAACATGTTTACCTTAATTAAATATCCCAGATCATTTGAGTTTAATTCTTCTGAGAACTTGGATTAACACTCTTCTATAAAAAACAAAACCCAACAAAGATCAAAAGCAAAAACTTAGCCATGAGGTTTATTGGAAGATCAATCTTATTCTGATTTTTCTTCACACGTGCTTTCGGGCATTTTAGTTGCCTTTATAAAAAAAATCAAGGAATTACAACATTAGTCATTATTACTGATCTGTAGAGATTTACATGTACGTAAACATCACACTTTAAAGCACTTAATAAATTAACTGTCCTAATTTCAAACCACAAGGTTAAAAAGACTTTTTGATACTCTTGAAAATATGTATTTAGAATTTCCCCTCAATGCTATTGTAAATGTTTTATATACTGTCTTAATATTTTGTAAGCATGAGGTACATTGAATTTTGTCTTTTTTTAAAATTCTACTTGAAGCCATTTTAAATGGATAATCTACTATACAATGAAATGAATAATATGCAGACAGTAGGTTTGAAATGTAGTTCATACATTTCATTTCGGCAATAACAGCGTTTGTGAATTTATTGCAGGCAATATTTGCCCTAACCCATGCATCCATTTATTAGCAATAAAGTTTGTGTGTTACATGAATATTGTGTACATATAAAACTAGTAAATTTTATACACCAGCATGAAAATGTCTTTTCTTCACTGAACCCAGTAGAGTATGAATGTGATTCCACTTCTTCGAGAGGACACTTGCTTCCCAGCAGAGGCTAAGCAAATTTAGTCACATCTATTAGGAGAGAGTTCAGGCTTTCACAAAATAATAGTTGGTTTTTAACAGTTCTTTCTTGCCTCTTAAATTACTGGAGGAACAAGAAACTTCTGACCTGTAAAAAGTTATAATTATGAGTTCTAACATTTAGCTTTGTCATGTTTTTCTCAAATAAATTTTCCATATTATTTTTATAATTAATAGTACTTTTTTTTTTTGAGTCGAAGTCTCTCTTCCTCGCCCAGGCTGGAGTGCCATGGCACACTCAGGGCCACCCCAGCGTCGACCTGCTAGGCTCGGTGATCCTTCCGCCTCAGTCTCCCTAGTAGTCAGAACTACAGGTGTGCACTACCAGACTCTGCTCATTTTTTGATTTATTGTAGAGATGAGGTCTCGCCAAGTTGCCTGGGTTGGTCTCGAACCAGTGGACTCAGAAAATTCACTCACTTAGGCTCCCAAAGTGCTTATAGGCTGAGTCACCAAACCTGATCAATTAATAGTACTTTTAAAGAAGAGTAAATTATAGTGAAATACGCTAATGCACATGAAGCACCTTTTGAGCAAATGTAGATTAAAATGAAAATATACATAACTTACTTGTGACCTGAAATAAAATTGTTACCTGTAGCTTCATTGTTATATAGTCATCAAATTTCTAGTTTTCTACTAACAGTAAATCATTGTGGACTTTTGGAAAAATACATATATTAGCCCACATTAGTTGCTAACAAATGATTACTGAAAGGATGACTGGATGGATGGGTCATTAGATGGATCACTGAATGAATGGATTGGTGAATAGGAAGATGAATAGTATAGTAACTAACTGGGTTTTTAAATTTTAAAAACGAGTAGAAAAAATACCCCTTTTTTTGTACAGGGACTTGGAAGACTTTTTTTTTTTTTTGAGAATATGTTAATTGTTGCTCTACTATTAGTGTAAAAATAGGGAGAACTGATGGAATCTAATTAAAATTTTTATCCATATTATTGAGCAAGTAGTTTTATCACAAAGAAAAACAGTAAATCAAGAAATAGATTAGGCTGGGCTCGGTGGCTCAGCCTATAATCCCAGCACTTTGGGAGGCCAAGGTGAGTGGATTGCCTGAGTCCATGGGTTCGAGACCCGCCTGGGCAACTTGGTGAGACCTCCTCTCTACAATAAATCAAAAATTAGCCAGGCGTGGTAGCGCACGCCTGCAGTTCCAGCTACGTGGAAGGCTGAGACGGAAGGATCGCCGGAGCCCAACAGGTCAAGGCTGCAGTGGCCGGGAGCGGCCACTGCACTCCAGTCTGGGTGACAGAGTGAGACTCCAACTCAAAAAAAAAAAAAAAAAAAAAGAAAAGAAAGAAAGAAAGAAAGAAATAGATTCTAACAAATCCCATTCTAAAAAATCTTTTTTTCTGTTTGTTAATTCTAAAACTTGATCTGATTTAATTTGGGTTCCCCCAGAGTTAGTATTGTGACAAGGATTTCATTACTAGTAGTTTCTTTGTAATATAATTTCAAAATATGCCAGCTAAAAATGAGAACTTGAGATAAGAAAAAACAAAAGCCAATACAGGGCATGCGATCCTCTAAGCTCCTTCTGTGAACAACTGCAGAGTTATACCACCAAAAGGCAAAGAAGCTTAGAACTCTACTCACCAGCTCCATTATATGTCGATTGAGGATTGTCCTAGAAGAGGACATTTGTTCTATAGCATTTTAGACCTTCCCCTTTGGGGAGCAAACACCAATGGCTAGAAATGATCCTCACAGAGTTGCAAGTGTCATGAGTTGGGATATGGACAGGAATACATAGAACTGTGTGACGTGGGGATCTTGGCAGGGCAAGCATAATAGCTGTTTCATCCTGCTCCATTCTCATTTAGAAACTGATGTATGCCATTGTGTAGAGATTCATTTATTCACTAATCAAATGTCTACCAAATTTGTGCCTGTGCCCTCAGCTGAGTTAAGTTCTGGAAATAAAATGTTAATCAAGAACAGACAAGTTTTTTGACTGCATCAAAATTATAGTCGAATGGACAAGAGAAACAAATATAATTTCAAAAGTAAGTACTACTTTGCAAATGTGATAAGTGCTAGGAAGAAGTACATGGTTTTGTGAAAGCAGATATTATTTTGATAACTGAAAATCTTTTCAGCTATCAGATAAATAAAATGTTATACAAGATAGTAAAATGTTGTGAATCACCAGTATCATCCATTGATTTTTCATGCTTCCTACTCCTTAGCATCTAATTTTATAGTCTTTTAAAAAATGTTATTCAAGCAGTACTGATTTCTCTATTCCAGTCAAGCCATCAGCTCTATGTCAATAGCCATCATTCTAGGAGGAAGGAGGGCAGATACTGAAAACCAAAGGGTTACAGGAAGAGAAAAATTGTCATGGAAAAAACCCCTAATCCTTCATTCAGTTGAGGATAACAGACAAGGAGAGTCCCTACCTCTTTTATTATCAGACACTTAACAACCTACTTATCGTGAATTTTGAAGACTTTGTTTTTTTGCATGCACATTTCTTACCGTGGGGTGTGACTTGGCGTTCTTTATTTGAATGAATGTTTATTTCAACCTTAACTCTTTATTTGTCTGATTATATGTCTGTGTCACCAAACCTGTGAGGTCCTGGAAGGCATACAAAATTGTTTTATCATGTTTGTAATTTAAAATACCAACACACAACCAGCATATGGCAGGGTATACAGATATTTAATAAATAAACGGACATTAAATATTACCTATTGATACAACAATAATTTGATATCTACTACACTTAAGGTATAACTGGATTTATTTGATCATTAATGCAGAAAAATTGCCTTTATTTAGACTTTTTTTTTCCGGAGTCTCACTCTGTCACCCAGGCTGGAGTGTAGTAACATGATCACAGCCACCGCAGTCTCAACCTGCTGGACTCAGACAATCCCTCCACCTCAGCTTTCCAATAGCTGGAACCACAGGCACATGCCTCCATCCCTGGTTAATTTTTTGATTTAGTGGACAGAGGAGATCTTGCCAAGCTGCCCAGGTTGCTCTCAAATCCCTGTGCTCGGGCAATCCACTTGCCTCCACTTCCCAAACTGCTGGGGTTACAAGCAAGAGCCACCACACCTGACTAGACTTATTTTTAAAATAATAAATACACACTTAAAATATTCTCTATCTAAAATTTTTAAAGGTTTGACAGAAGTCTTTCTCTTATTACAATCAAAGTATTAAAAATTTCCTCAGAGTTATGGGAAGTAGTATAGATATTCACTTATTGTTTGTAGAGTCCAGGGCAAGAAAATTTATTTTAGTCTTTCCTCTTCTCTTTAGATATTTTAAAGAGTTTAATACAAAATTATGTTCCTTTAATAGTTAATAAAACCAAAGCATAGAGTGTCCAGTTGACCTCTATTAAAGGGCATATATATATTCATTATATATATGCATATATACATATGATATGTGGGTGAATGGGCTCATAAAATTTCTGTGTCACAAATCTAAACAGAGTTCATAAAACCCATTTAAATAATTACATGATAGCAGTTATATATAGCTTAAATTGAATACTATCAGAAGTCAAAGAGAAGTGATTCTCTGAAAACAAAAATCAAAAAACTATTAAACAAATATATTGACTTCTAAACGTAAGCACTATAGCTAAATTTTACGACTTGATTTGATGCAGACATCAGTCTTTATTGAGTTGTAATTTTTTACTTCAGTACAACAAAATGTATTACCTTTTCTATAATTTGTACCAAGGGTAATCTTGCTTTGAATGCATTTTTTTTAGTTGCCATAACAACCAGCATTTCCTACCTTGCCATTTACACTTTTTAACACTCATTGTAGATTTTTTTGTCCTTTTTTTTAAAAAAAGATCTAACTACAAATATGTGCAGTACTTAAATATGTGCAATAATTCAAAAATAATGATTTATAAATTATTTTGACTCAGTAATAATTTCATCTTTATTAATAATATTATTCCTTACAGTCACTATCATCTCACTCCAAAATGTTACTAACAAGAAATATGTTCATAGTTGGATAATTGCAAATAACTATCTACCTTTTTAGACAGATTTACAATATCAGCTAAAAATAAATGTGCATATTTGAAAAGTAAGTCTGATTAAAGTACCACAAATCTGGCTGCATTTTGAAAGTTTTCACTGAATGATATAAACAGATCAAACTAGATAATTTCTTAATATTTCCTCTTAATATCTAAAAATCCATGTGTGAGTCAACTCACTGAAAAATGCTATTGTAGAATGAAGCACAGTTAAAGACAAGAGGTGAGAAAATAAGCATATGTTTGTATTTGCACATACACACAATTTGTTGAAGATCAAACTGGCATTAGTGATTTTATTACTTTCATTTCAAAGAAAATTATATTGAGTTGTAAACTTAACCAAAGGTATTTAGGGATTATTGGTCAAGAATACATAATTAATTACACCTCTATTTTCTCACTGATCATACAAGAAAAATAATTAATTGTTTGAATTCAATACACAAGTTCAATAAAATTAAACAAAAAATAATATTTCCCTATTCAGGGCTATGAATTTGGAGGATAATAACACAGCTCAATGAGAGATTTTCTCTTCTCAATATCCATTCTTGGAGCAGAGCTAAGGTAAGGTAACTCTAATGCAAACCTAAATGAAAAATCCATGTTGATATTATTAATATATCATTATGATTTTCCTATTTTTTCTCATTACTAGGAATGATTATTTGCTTTCTCCCACAGTCCCAATACTTATAAATTTAGTATTATGTCAATATATTCAAATGCCTTAATTATTGTGAGATATTAGAAGAAAATTACAATTAACTCTGAGATGCTAGAACCCAGAAGAGAGTAATGCTAAATAACAATTTAAGTGAATGATCCTCATTTCACACACCATCCTACACATCATTTAAATGAGATCACATGCCTCTCCTACAAAGGGAAAAATAATTAATTTGTTTGTTCTTGAAAGGAGTAAGACCAGTATCGGTGTGACATTGAAAATCTTTTTGGGAAAAAGATAGATACAGGAGATTAGGAGACTCACTATCTTTTTCTAGTTCTGGAAAGTCATCTTTTTTAAATATAGTTATTGTTTGATATTTATACACAATTCTCAAATTATTGATTTTATTGACACTACCTTTACAAAAACAAACGTTGAATACCAGCTCTTTCAAATTTCATCCAATCTATGAAGAATGGCTAGTTGTAATCATTTTTTGTCTATGAAGATTTTATCCCCAAGCTTGTGGAACAGTTTAAGGGTAGATTATCTTGAGGATTTGTTGGACACAGTAGTGACAAAAAGTTAGTATAATTTTGTGAAAATCAGCTCTTCTTGTTTATGCTCTTCTTATGAAATTCAGGTTAACTTTGACTTTTTCCCTATCATTATTTAAGTATTGACAAATAAAAATTGTATATATTTAAGGTATACAACTTGATTTTTTGACATATCTATATGTTGTAAAATAATTGCCACAATTATGCTATTTAATATACTCATCACCTCACATAGTTATCATCTCTTTTTTGTATGTGTGATGAGAATATTTCAAATCTACCCTCTTAGCAAATTTCAAATATATAACATATTATTGTTAACCATACCTGCATTGTTATACATTAACTCTTTCAGAAATTATTCATCCTGCATAATTGAAACTTTGTATCCTTTGACAAACATCTTCCCATTTCTTTCCCCATTAGCCCCTGCCAACCACATTTCTACTCTCCTCTTTTATGAATTTGACTATTTTAGATTTTATATATAAGTAAGATCAGCAGTATTTGTCCTTCTGTGACTGACTCATTTAGCTAAAACATAATATCCTTCAGGTTCATCCATGTTTTTGCAAATAGCAGAATAGCCTTAAATTTAAAGGCAAAATATGGCCATTTATATAGACCTTATTTACATTTATTCATTGTTGATGGATGTTTAGGCTAGGAGATTTACTCATAAGAGGTTAAATTATCAGAATGTGTAGTATCACCAGTGAATGGTTTATATACATGAATTTAACATATACAATATGTCTTATTAATATACATTTCTTCTTATTCACATGGCTATATGCTATTGATAAAACATTCTAATATGTTTACTTAAGAAAGCAGATTAAAATTTCATTGCTTAGTTGGATTTTTTCTCCAGTTTTATTGAGACATAATTAACCAGTACAAATTGTATGTATTTAAGGAATAAAATGTATGCTTTCATATACAAATACACTGTGAAATGATTACCACAAACTAGTTAACATATCAATCGCCTCACATAGTTTCCATTTTGTGTGTGTGTGTGTGGTGAGAATACTTAGAATCTACTCTCTTAGCAAACTTTAAGTATACAAGATGTTATAATTAACTATAGTCACCATGATGTGCATTCAGTCTCTAGAACTCATTCATCTTACAACTGGAAATTCATTTATTTTGACCAATATTTCCCCATTAGCATCCTACCCATTAGCCTCCAGTAACCATCCTTCTTTTCTGTTTCTATGAGTTGTCTTTTTCAGATTCCATGTATGAGTGAGAACATGCAGTATTTGTCTCCCTTTATCCATTGTAATTCTGATCTCTTTTCCTTTATTGTCAAGGTAGTTTTATAATATGTTTTTTTCAAGGTTTTCTTTTGTCCTTTGTTTTTTGCAGTTTGAGTATTCTTACACATAGATTTTGGGGTTACTTATCTTGATTGGTACTTTCTGAGTTTTCTGAATCTGTGGTTTGGTTTTCTGAAACTGTTAGTTTGGGAATATTCTCTGGCATTATAATTTTAAATATTTTTTCTACTATTTTATTTCTCTTTATTCTCTTGATATTCTAATTATGTGTATTTCTCTCTTTAGAAATTGCTCCACATTGCTTTGTAATCCTGTTCTACTTTTCTCATTGAATTTCACTTTAGAAAGTTTTAATCAACATATTTCAAACTCATCAAGTTTTCCCATGGTCATTTCATGTCTTCCAATGAGCATATAAAAATTTCTTTTTGCTTCTGTGACAGTATTTTGGATTTTCTGTGTTTCCTTTTGATTCTTTTTGGTATATCAATGTGTTTGTGCTTACTTTAGCCATTTGTCTTGCTTGAAGTTTACTTTTTTCATTAGTATTTTTATCATATTAATCATGGTAATTTTAATTTCTCTATCTGATAATCACAAAACATATTATAACTGAGTCAATTGGAGGTTTACTTTGTCTCCTCAAACTATGTTTGCCCTGCTTTTCAACATGCCTTATGCTGTGGTCTGAATGTTTGGATAAGCCACAATTTATATGTTGCAATCCTAACCCCAAAAGTGATGATATTAAAAGCTGTGGCCTTTTTGAGAGATGATTCGGTTGGTGAAGGCAGAATGCTCATAAATGAGATAAGTAGGATTTATGTCTTTATAAAACAGGCCTTAGAGAGCTCATTTGCCCCTTCTACTATGTGATGGCACAATTAGAAGATGCCATCTATCAACCAGAAAGACACCCTTACCAGACAGTAAACATGCCAGTGCCTTGATCTTGGTTTTCCTGGCCTCCAGAACTATGAGAAATAAGTTTCTATTATTAATAAACTTCCCAGTTTGTGATATTTTGTTATAGAAGCTCAAATGGACTAAGATACCTTCTAATTATTTTTGTTGTTGAAAACTGAACATAATGAAGTGGGTAATGGGAATCAAAATAAGTATACCTTCAGTGTGAGGTTTTACGTTAATCTGGAATGGAACTGGGCTAGGCTTGTTGAATATTTGCTATGGCAATGGGTGTCAAGAGTCTTTAATTCCTATTGTATCCTTCTTTGTGTCTCTTTTACTGCACTTGGATTTTCAAAAATAAATAAATAAAAACCTTAAATACAACCTATGCCTTGTAGCTTTTTCAGCTGTAATCCACTGTGATTACACCGTAGTCCTACTGATGTTGTGGGTAGGTATGGGTGATCAGAAGAAATCTATAATATTGTGACTAAATCTCAATGTCTTATTAGGTCCTTGTTTCTGGCTTGGCTTTCACACATTTTTCTTAGCTTTACCACCTGGCCCTATTTGGGCAGTTTGCCAGTGTAGCTAGGGTTATAAAATTGCCCTTCTCTTGGGTGGAATATGGCCCAGATAAAGAGTCATTGCTCCTGCAGAGTAGGCCTTTGTTTTGCAGAAGGATCTGAGTGTTTTTCAAACACTTCCTTCTGTCCTGCTAGAAACACTTGTCTGCTTACTTTTATAACCTAATGAATCCCCATGATTAAATCCAGAAAATTGAAGAGGGCCACCCAAAATTTAAGCCCCTAGGATTTTACCCACCTCATGCTAAAGCACATTCAGCTTCAATGATTCACCAATGTTACTACAGTCGTGTGGCATAATGACATTTTGGTCAAAAATGAACTGCATATGCACAGTGGTCCTATAGGACTGAAGTGAAGCTGAAAAATTCCTATGGTCTATTGATGTCGTAGTCTTCCTATGGTTGTAGCACAACACATTGCTCATTTGTTAGTGATAATGCTGGTATAAAACAAACTTACAGCACTGCCAGCGGCAAGTAAGTATCACACATGTAATTATGTACAGTACATAAAGCTTGATAATGATAATAAACAATTATGTTGTTGGTTTCTATATTTACTATACTATACATGCACCATTATTTTAAACTGTACTCCTTCTACTTATAAAAAAATAAAGTTAATTGTAAAACAGCCTTGTTTGTACTTCAAGAAGTGTTCCAGAAAATGGCATTGTTATATAGAAGATGATGAATTTCTCTGAGTGTATCCTGATGGTCAAGCAAAACACGACAGCATTTATGTTGGCATATCAGTTTATGACTCCAGCGGCTTCACTCAGAGAAGTAAATATCTAATGAGATTCTCTGTATTCATCTGTCTCTCCAGATTTTACAGTGGTGATTCAACCTGGGACTCACAAGTCTCTGATGAGTTAAGAAAAGTCATTGATTTTTCAGTTTCTTTTACATTTTTTTCTTTTGTAAAAGCAGGAGTGGCTACACTCAGGTCTTTTCACGTTGGAGCTGATAGTGGTAGTTGTAGATGAATTTTTAAAACTCAAAAAATAGTCAATGTTTTATTTTTCTATTTGCTTTTTATTTTATGTGACTATGCTATTTGTGCCAGTTGAGCTTAAAATTCGCTTACAGTTGGCTTTGTTTGATGAACAGATAGGGGGACTGAAGAGAAAAGTTTTCTGTTTTGACAGACATAGGAAGAAAGGAAAAAAGTCAATGAAGAAGGGGGTCTGAAGATGGACCCTACCTCATCAGATAGCTGACTGGCTGAGAACTATTGAGGAGTTGAGGAACTCATTTAGCTAAGAAGAAGATACTCTGAGACAACAGTTGGTGCTTAGATTCAAAGGTGACAATGTGTGAAAAAGAAAAAATGAGGGAATGATTCCTCCAGTTATTTTAGTCATGTGAAGTCATGCTAGTACTGAAAATAGCAGGTTTGGAAACATGAAAAGATTGTACTCTAGTGTTAATTTCACTCTCAGAAAGAGTACCAGAAATACTGGCAGAAGTAAGGTACATTTATGTAGCATCTTCATCTGAGTTCATTAATAATAGACTCCAGGATGAGAAGGGGGAAATGGCCTTAGCAAGTGATGATTACTGATAGATTTGGTTTTGTAGCACACCTGTAACATTCACTGGAGAATAACAGAAATAAATAGTTCCATGTGGGGCTCATTTTCTGTAAAAGCAAATTAGATGAGAGATAATAAAATATGGGTTATAACTATTACCCTGACTTTAAATGTACCAACAGGCTGGCATGACTGAGAAAAATTTAAATGACATATTTAAAATAATTTCTCAAGTGAAACTCTAAATAAAATCCAGTTTTACTTTGATATGTACATGTTAAAGCATGAGCCAAAATAAAAATGAAGTGCATTAAATTATTCTTCAATGAAGCATTTTATATGATGCTGTTATTAATGTCTTTGCTGATTACAAAAATATTACAAATATAAGTGTAAGCTAAACAAAAACTTAACAATAGGAAATAGCTACTCATTATTGAAAATTTATTGATGTGTCTTTTGACACAATTTAGATTTTGCATTTGAGAGTTAATAACATTTTTATTCTCCAACTTTCTAATCTTATGAAAGAAAGACAGCTGGGCATGGTGGCTCATGCCTGTAATCCCAGCACTTTGGGAGGCAGCGACAAGAGGATTGCCTGAGACCATGGGTTCGAGACCAGCCTGGGCAACTTGGTGCAATTTCATCTCTACAATAAATAAAAAAATTAGCCAGGCATGGTGGCATGCCCCTGTGGTTCCAGCTATTTGGAAGGCTGAGGCAGAAGGATCATCTGAACCCAGCAGTTCGAGGCTGCTATGGCCGTGAGAGTGCCACTGCACTCCAGCCTGGGCAAAAGTGAGATCCTGACTCAAAAAAAAAAAGACAATTTAGAATGAATATGGGTACATAATTGTATTTGCCATCCTAGCAGGGAAAAGAAAAAGGAAAATGTCAAAAATATTTTCTTGCTTGGTATTAATTGCAAAGTACTAATTAAATAATACTCTGAGAACTCTAAATTAATGACAGATGACTTTGTCCTTTACAAGCAGCAGATGGGAAGAGATCAGTATAAATTTGAATTACAATATTAAATTAAAGGTATGAAGACACATTATCATAAAAATTAAATGTCAGAATAGATTTAAAATAGTATTTTTTATATAATTTGTCACTCTTGCCTTTTTTTAACCCTTTTACCAATATCTCCCTATTTCCCCCACACCCTAGATTCTAGTAAGCACTGTTCTACTCTCTGCTTCTGTGAATTTGACTATTTTACATTCCATATAAAGGAGAGAGATCATGCAGTGTTTGTCTTTGGCTTATTTTGCTTAACTAGTGTCCTCCCTTCCTGCTGTTCTATGTCATATGTTTGTCTTCTGCTTTCAGGACAAGTTTTATGAAATATTCTAGAATGTTATATGTTCTATGAAATAGTCTAGAATGTCAAGATAATTTTGCTATTAGAAGAATAAAGGTAAGATCCAATTATTTTTTTTCTTATAGAATATGCTTTCTCAGTTTTTCATTGCATGACTATATTTTTATTGCAAAATTAAATACCAAATTTTATTATTAGCTTTTGCCTTATCAATGTGAAAAAAATCAAAGGAGACCAAATATTGCCTGCTTATATATTATAATCTATAGTTTATTTCCAAATGAACTATCTTCCAGATTGAACCACAGTGAGGGAGTTAAAATACTTTATATCCTTCTTTTTCTTTACACAAAATTTGACCTGATATTGGTTACCAAGCAAATAATTACCATAGCAATTTTTAAAACACAAATACATTCAATGAACATTAATGAAACACGTAAAAAAGGGCAAAGGTATTACTGCTTTTTAAAATGGTTAAGTTTTTCTATTTTAAAATATTTAATATTTAATTCTCATAATTTAGAGAGAATACAATTACAGGACTTTCTTTACCTTTGACAACCTAGTTAACAGTCAAAGCATATAGAGAAAAAAGTCAATGAAATATGTTAGGTATATGTCCCTATTTCAAGTAAAATTAAATCAAAGACATTGCAGGGATTTAAGAGATTTGAGGCTCATGCCTGTAATCTCAGCACTTTGGATACCAAAAAATTAGCTAGGCATGGTGGCATGCACCTGTGGTTTTAGCTACTTGGAAGACTGAGGTGGAAGGACCATCTGAGTCCAGTAGTTCAAGGCTGCAGTGGCTGTGAGCGTGACACTGCATTTCAGCCTGGCCAACAGTGACACTCCTACTCAAAATAAATAAAGAGAGAGAGAGAGAGAGAGAGAGAGAGAGAGAGAGAGAGATTCTAATTCTATCTTCAATTGTACAACAATTGTTACATCTCTGTTATCAATTATCTGCTCCAAATGATGAATAATGTGAAATTAGTCATTGTTGGGAACTAACAGTATGTGTCTTCTTTAGGTTAGCTCTTAGGTAGAAACATTAATGGATTTATATTGCTTCAGTTGAATTATTATTATTATTTTTCAATTCTCTATAAAGTTTGAAAGATTTTGACGACCTTAGAGAATACATTCAGTCTGAGAGGTAAAAAATTGAATAATTGGATAAATATGCTTACAAAAGTTAAATGAAGAGATGAACCAAATATTATGTTATGCAACTCTTTTATCAAACAATGACTCACTACTGTTGATAATTGACAACATTCTGTCATTTGCATATTTTCTCATTGTGCATTCTTTCAGAAATGTCATACTATTGCAAAAGAACTAAGAATTTATAAAGAGATCCAACTAAAAAATTCTTAAGGGATTAAAGCTTGACTATGAAATGACATATGTACTCTAGAAAGCTGAAATATATCATCTTTGTAAATTTGTATTGTAATCTAAGGTAAACACAATCTTAGAACACAAACCTCTTAATGTATTGCACATTCCAGGTGCTAATATAAGTAGGTAAATTTGTGAATAATGCAATGACATTTGACTTGAAATTGCAAATTTGAACAATTTTATAACTTTGAAAAAGTCTGCAGTTTTTATAACTTGCTTTAACTTGAGAAGTAGAGCTGCATATTGGTTCAGTTATGTTATCTATTCAGATATTATTGCCCACTCTTCATTTCACATTCATGTTGAACAGTAGTTCCTCATGGAAGGAAGTAAAAAGTACATTCCTTACTTTGTATTTCCCTTGGAAGGTATCATCTATAAAGTCATTCATGAACTTAGTTCCTACCCTTGAGATACGCATCCCTGTAGACTTCATATAGACTTCCAAGGAATACTCTTCCTCCACAAGATTACTTTCATTAAAAAAAAAAGAAGACCTTTTACTGTCTTAGATACACATGAAGAAGGAAGAGAGTGAAATTTTTTTTATTGAGCATCTACTCTAAATCATCTCATGTATTTAGCAAAATAAACTTGAATATGGCTTTTTTTTTTCCACTTTACAAATAGCATACACGAAATGGAAGCTAAGATTGAAAAGAGAGGTTAAGCATTTTGGAGATTAAAATTCAAATATGTATGTTAAATCAACAACTTCTCATACTTCTCCTGGCCTTGCTGCTTTTATTTCAACCCAAGTAGATAGCCTCCATAAACTCAAAATATCAGCAAATTAATCTGAAGTTATAATTCACAATCAGAATCATTTTTATAGCACAGAAATGACTTAAATTACTGATTGACATTGCTACATTTAGAATGTAAATCTTATGCATTAATCTAAGTTCTTTTTGAAGAAATTGAGATTAGGATTAGAACACAGGTCTAAACTATACTAAAGAGTTTTCCATATACTGTTCTTGCTACCAAAATGTCTTTTATAAAAAAAAATTGTAAAGTTGTTGTCGTTAGTTCACATTAATTTTTTAGCCTCAAAAGTTTTTTAGTAATTGGTAAAGAAGCTATGGGAATCTCAGGGCATATGGATGTTCTATTAATCCTAGAATCTCATATTCAGACAACTCAAATCAACATAAATTAAGGTAACAATCCAGTAAGAGACAAGAGCCTTCCCATCATCTCAATCTATATCAAACCAATATCCAAATAGTTTTTTAT
The DNA here is from genome assembly GCA_963574415.1 of Tarsius wallacei. NCBI lineage: Eukaryota > Metazoa > Chordata > Mammalia > Primates > Tarsiidae > Tarsius > Tarsius wallacei. Next base: position 7,232 of record CAUYQG010125416.1, on the reverse strand, counting down.
TTATTTATAAAATCAAACATCATTCTTCCTCTTATAGATTTGTATCTTTCCATATTTTGTAGTAATTTGTTCAGTGTATACTAGACTTTTTTCCTATGCAATCCTTTCAAAAGAAAAAAATGATCACACCTGAACACTGACTTCAGGCTTGTCTATATGACTTATTTTGCCCAATGGGATGTAAAATTTAAGAGTTATTTTATAGTTAGAAATATCCAAATTCCAGATATCAGTTGCTTCTTTGCAACTGGAGTAAACAGTACAAGGGAGCTTCTGCCAAACAGCACAAATACGTGAAACAATAGAAATCAAACCTTTGTTGTTATAAAAACACTAAAATGTGGCATTCTTTTTTATAGTGGTATAACTTAGCCTAAAATGATTTATAAAATAGTCAACTTATTTTATTTGACAGCATTTATTTGCATTTCTATTTCTTTGACTAAGATTACTGACATAAAATAAAATTCCAGTGTCCTCAGTTGGAAAGGAGATGAGATTTACATATTTGTTTCAGATAATACAAACATGAATAATTAAAAACTGAAGTAACATACTTGCAGATTTGATGACAAATTTAGTTATACATAAATTTCTTCTATTTCACTTGGGTACATTTATTATAAGAGCGATTTGACCACAAACGACATTATTCCCAATATGTCTCTTAATCTTAGAGAATAAGTAGCATTCCTTTATTTAGGGTTCCAATGTAATTTCACAGACCTCTATCAGCATCGTTAGTTTAATACTTTTGAGATACAACTGTAGCAATTCATTTATAATATTCCCCAAACAAATTTCAGCTTCACTAACAGATTGTGCTTGACTGAGGCTGTTTGTGATCAAAAATAGCTAGAATCCTAATGTAAGCTTATAATGAAATGTCTGACAAGACTCTAACATGGGAGTCTCCTAATGATTTTGTAATGTTTTGACAATCTTGAAAATATGTTTTAAAAAGAGCTAGCAAATGCAAGTTTTCCCTAAGCAAAATATCCCATCTGTTCAAAAAAAAATGTTTCAAAATACCAAAAGCACTAACAACAGTGCAGGAATAAGCAATTGTGTGATTTAATTTCCTTAAATAAATGGCCCTTTTGGTTAAATAAATAATAGGGATCATAGAAACCTTTACAATTGTGAGTTTATAATGCAACTTCCTAGTAACCTTTAAAGGTAACTGACTAAGGGAATTGTCAAAGTTCCCTCACCTGTGGCAAAATGTGTCCTGAATGCTCCTATTAGAGGAGCTAAAAAGGATGTTTAAAACCTTATTAGTTTAAAGCACAAATAAAAAAGTGAGGTTTTTAAAAATTAAATAGAGAACTGAATGTACTCCCTCTAGACAGCTATTACGAACATTCATCATTTATCGCTCCAGTTGAGGGAATTTTGACAATTCCCTTTACAAGTCACCTTTAAAGCTACTCTGCCAAGCTTATGAGCCCAGAATATTGATTTGAGTTGTCCACATGTTAGCTCAAATGATTGCAAGTCAGTTTGAGTACTTTGTTCTATTTTGAGTTTTCTATGTGTATAACCTTGAGAAGGTTACAATTAATGCTTTCTTTTTGTACATAGCATATAGCTATTTTCTAGTTTTAAAGTTTTTCATACTCAATTTCATATTATAGATATCTATTCTTTAATTTCTTCATTTTAAATGTAATGAAACTGAGGTCCTGAGAAGTAGATAATCAATATGGTTAATATAATATAACTGATGTATGGAGTGAAAATTTCTAATGTCAGTTCACTAATGTCCCTTGTCTTCCTTCATCCCTCCCTCCCTTCCTTCTTTCATTTTTTCCTTCTTTCCTTCTTCCCTTCCATTTTCTGTCCCTTTATTTTTTTATTTATTTGTGTAGTAATGACTGAAAATTTTTCCTATAATCTTGTTTTTAAGTGCTAGCAAATAAAAGTGCACCTACAATCATGAACTATAATATGAATACATACAATTTTATTTTAACTTAAGTTTGTCTCTTTATTTTTACCAATCTAGGAAATTTTAAGTATACTTTTAACTAAGGCATACTTCTTAAAAAATTTTTCTTATTTCTTAGGTTTCATTTTAGCCAACATATTTCAAAAAATTAATCTTTGTGACTAGTTTACATGTTCAGGAATAAAAATCTATGCCTCTTATGCTCTAATCATGTTAGTTAGCAATTCTATACTGAGAAACCTAAGTAAAAGCAAATACCATATTGCCATTAATAATCTTGCATTGGTGGTTTTTGGTTACTAATTCCAATAATAACATTTATGTTCAAAAGTAGATTTAACATGAAGTTAACGAATCTTAAGCCACAGTACTTCTCACTTATTAAGGTACCTTCTAAATTAACAGCCATTTTTATACCTAATTGTACAATCATACATTATTCTTATTCTTAAATAGGTTTCTCAAATTATTTTTCAGATTTCAAAAATTCAAATAAGTCCTTTATTATTCTCTATGTTAATACAAATTAAAAATCCTCACTGATAACTTCAAAACTTGTCTTGAGTCCCCCTTTCCTCTTAACATTACAATCAGTATTCAATTATTTCTAAAAGTGAGAAAAACAGGAGGTGTTCTTATAATTTACAGTTCAAACTTGGTCATTTTTAAGAGACAGTGTACTCTAGGTTAATCCCAGAAAAACTGGAATACATAATCTTTGAAACAGGCTGGAATGTGAATTCTAATAAGAAACTAGAATGAGAAACCATCAATATCTTTTCATTTCCTAAGTTCCCTTGTACACAGGTATATATAATTGCATAAAAATTCAGCGTTTGGTTGCATAAAAGAGAAGTTCTAGGAAGACTTGACAGAAGTTTTCAAATTTTTGAAGGTTGTGTGCACTTGTCTCATGTCTCTTACAATTATAACAGCAAAATTGGTAAGAAAAATTAAAAATTAAAATTGAGTTTTATATAAGGAAGAACTGCCCACCTCCCCCATCCCCTGTCCCCTTTCAGAATTAAAACTACCAAGCAGCAGAAAAAATCTTCCTTGTAAAACCATATGTGCCTAGTCACAGGAAGAATTATAACAGAAATAGGATGCCCTGTTAAAAGACAAATGATGAGAAAACTGTATTGTTTGGTAAAGTTATATGAATTCTCAGATAGGAAGTAGACCATAGAATGGTTAATAGCTTTGGCTCCATAGTCAAACACACTGGATTTGGATATTAACATTTTACTACGAAGTCCAACATTTCTGAAAGGACAAATCAGTTAATACCTAGACAATGCTTAGATTTTATTTATATCATTGATAACATTATTTCAAAATATTAAAATTAACATTGTGTTCTTTAGACCTAATTAGAGCATAAAAGCATTAGTACATACAGACTCTGAAAATGATCATTTTCCATCTCAGAAGCAAAATTTTGGAGGATGTATCTCTCAGTTTGCCTTGGGCAAACACACACACACACACACACACACACACAACATCAGCTGACTTAAGAAAATAAGGATATGTCTCATTTCATATGCAAAGGAATTTAAAGGCTTCAGAATAATTAGCTGATTTTGGATTTCTGGTCTGCTTTCACAAAGTCATCTCCTTCCGTATCAGAAAGTATAATCTCCTGTTGCCATCTGTCAGATGTTTGATCATGTCAGTTTATACTCAGGAACTTGTACGCATGAGTCTTTAATGTGTAGTATCAATAGGCACAAGTACCTGATACAGCCCTTCTCATTAAGCATGTTATGGAAATGGAAGACAACATCATTTCTCCAAGCCTGGGCACATTACTCAAAGGTATTATGGGAGTAAAATCTCCTTGGATAACATTGTGTTATGTCGTAAATGAACATGAATGTGATTCTACAATTCTGAAAAAATATATTTACTAACACTAAAACCTATTCATATTAATATTATCCTAAAGTTGTTTGAGCTTCACATTTTGATTTCATAAGATTCTATATAGAGTACACTCAAATAAGTCAAATCGCACCAAATATTTGAGCTAGTTTAGATAATATAGAGCATCATACCTCTTGTATTCTTATATACTCTTGTGTTTTGATGCAAGGTCAGGAAAAAGCCACTGACACTACCCACCACATATCCAGGCAACGCCAAAGATATTACTCACTACTTGCATTATTCTGAATGTAAAATTTAAAGAGAATTGTCAGTTAATAGCACGTATGTCTTCAAAGAGGAAATAAACCATTTATTTAGACAGTCTTTTATGTTTATTTACCTTAAAATGCATTAACATGATTATATCTGAGTGTAACATAAACACTTGAGAATTTTCATATCTCCAGAAATGAGTCACCCTCAGTGTGATTCTGTTTGCTTGTTTATTTTCACAATTGTTTATAATTACAAAATATTTTAATGTTGCATAAAAGTAGGAAAACAAATAGATTCCTTCAAGAATATAAATTCAGAAAAGACAAAACAGATAAAATTTACTATCTAGGTTAAACATGCAAATGCACACCACATTACGTTATTACTATTGCAACTTGATAGTAAACTGACTTATTTCTCATTTGCATCATCAGTTATTTTGTTTGTATTATGCATATAAGCTTTTTTCAAAAAATTAATTGACATAATTCAATGATTATGTATGGTAAATATATGTAAATATAGGCAATTATTCTATACAATAATAAAACACTACCTTATTTAAATCTGCATGATTAATTTTCAAGTTGATTATTACACAATGTTTTTATAACTTTGATTTTATACTTAGAATTTAAGTGTTTTGAAAAAGCAATAATTGAGTATATAGACAAGTTTCCCTGTAATTTACATATAATAATCTGTATTGTATGGTGAGCTTTACTTTGTTTTAATCCTATTGGGAATGAATTATAAACTTTTAGTGTCACATTCACTAATAAAGAAGATACATTTTTAGTTTGTATTAATTGTTTTCTTTTTCACTTTTGGCATGTTGCATCTCATTATTGCTTAATTATATTGTAGCGATTCACTAATATATAATAAAATAGAAAAATATTACCCTTTTGTGGTTATGATAATGTTGGTTTATAGGAAGATAATTGATAACGATGAACTTGCAGTCTTCTATGACTCGCTTTCATTAATCCTGTGTGTCTATGTTCTATTTATCGAGACCCTAAGAGACCTAATTTGATTTCCAGCTCTACTTTTATTTTCTTTTTTTGAATTAAATAGAGAGTATCTTTTGTATTAAAAATAAGTTAACGCCGGGCTTGGTGGCTCAGCCTGTAATCCCGCGCCTTTGGAAGGCTGAGGTGAGTGGATTGCCTGAGCCCACGGGTTCGAGACCCGCTGGGCAAGCAAGACTTCATCTCTACAATAAATCAAAAAATCAGCCGGACATGGTAGCGCGCGCCTGTAGTTCCAGCTCCTTGGAAGGCTGAGGCGGAAGGATCACCGGAGCCCAACAGGTCGAGGCTGCGGTGGCCGGGAGCGGCCACTGCACTCCAGTCTGGGCGACAGAGTGGGACTCCAACTCAAAAAAAATAAAAAATAAAAAAAATAAAATAAAAAAATAAAAACAGTCACAAAAGTAAATAATTATTCAATTTATGTAAAACATACAGACTTGAAATAAAGGTTTCTATCTGTGTAATTTAATATGTAAATACAAAAATGGTTGAGTGGTGACACACTAAATTCACGACAGGTCTTACATGTAGTAAAGGAACTGGGGCCAGGGGAAATGTTTTGAGGGTGACTTGACTTGTATTTATGTTATTTCAGTTTCACTTGACTTGTATTTATGCTACATCAGTTTCCAATCAGAAATAAATTCATATTTAACACGTAATTAAAATAACTATTTTTAAAAAGAGATGATCACAGATTTGACACATTTTGGGTACAATATGATGGTCACTGGTTAGATTCATTGGGTCACAGCATTTTAATGCAATGACGAAATTCTTCTCTAGTCTTAACGGATGAGGCTAGCACATAGGAAAATCTATTGGTGTACCTCTGTGCCAAGCAAACTAAAATTAACTTCAGCTTTTAGGGAGGAACTTTACAGTGAAAGGAACTGGCAACCGTGAGCAAATCTCTCTCCTTTGACCAAGGGGAGCTTTGATGTCCCTTTAGTTGAATCATAAGGGATTCTTGGTAGACAGCACCAACAGGCAGGAGATGAGTGGAAACACCTGGAGCAGTTCTAGCTCCCTGTTTCACTAAGCACATCTTATCCTCCCAGGATGAAAAGATCTCTTCTTTTGGGTATCCCCTGGCACCTGGCTAGGTATTGCAAGCCCAGCAGACTTGGAATAAATAGTCTGATCCTACAAAAGGTGTCAACGTCTCTAGGATTATAAAATATGGGGAAGGCCTCAAAGCCTCCAACTGAGTCATGAATTTTAATCTGGGGCTTAGGCTTTTGAAAATTCAACTGAAATTCTGAGTTGCAAGGGACTGTAGTCTAATCTTTCACTTTACACAGGAAAACACTGAGAACCAGAGAGGTTAAATGTCTTGCCCAAGGTCACTCAGTGGTAGCTAACTCTGCCTATAGTCTCATGTACACAGTGGCTCCAAACAGACTGTGGATGACCCGTGTAGACTCTCTCAGGACCTAGGTGCGCCTCAGTGGCTGCTCGGTGGAGGGACAGGTCTAAAGGCTCCTGCTTATCTTTTGATAATTCTGGAGAATGATCAATTCCGAACGGGATATTTAGGTCCAGAGCCCCTAGCTAAGAACTGCAGCTATTTATGGCTTCTAATAAGGTCGTCATGACATCCTACAGTTTAAATTCTATTCTGAGTGACATTTTAAAACCATTATCCTTATGAACAAAGAAGAAGTTAAGCTATCAGAGTAAGTATAGAGATGTTTAAGGTTAGCAATCCATAAAACGTGGAAATTTGGAATTAAAGCCATTCCAGTTGAATGCTCATGAAGAAAAATCGAAAACAATATTGTGCAAGATGCACGGTTCCCACAATTCTGAAGTATCTATTTACAGTAAAGATGAAATAAGGAGCCGGGCTCGGTGGCTCAGCCTGTCATCCCATGCCTGGGGAGGCCGAAGCGAGTGGACTGCCTGAGTCTGCGGGTTCGAGACCCGCCTGGGCAACTTGGCGAGATCTCATCTCTACAATAAATCAAAAGATCAGCCGGGCGTGGTGGCGCGCGCCTGTAGTTCCAGCTGCTTGGAAGGCTGAGGCGGAAGGATCGCCGGAGTCCAGCGGGTCGAGGCTGCGGTGGCCGGGAGCGGCCACTGCACTCCAGTCT